>CM034155.1:531363255-531464349 GCA_019776745.2 Taxus chinensis | reverse complement strand
TTCTCTTTCTATGTTTTTAACGTTTAAAGTGTCAGGGAAATTTTTTTGTTCTGATTATCATTGTAATGGTTGCTTTTGTGTCTGATTATTGGAACGAAAATTCTCTATTTGATGTATGCATTTGTCTCTTCCTTTTTTAAGTGAAATTTTTCTACAATTCAAATTTGGTCTCATCTTGAGAGGGAATCAATCATGCCTGCCCAAAAAATTTAATATCAAAACTTTATATTACAGCAATCTCAATTTGTATTCTCATGGGTAATTAAATTGTGATTTGAAACAAATAAGACATTTTGCTATTATTATTGGACTACCCTTTTTTGTTAGTGGTAAATGGTTTGGAGGGAGGACCATACCCCGTAGCAAAAAAAATCCCTAAGGCCAGATAGTGTGAGATACAAAGTGGTTTTTTTGATAGGTGGGGGCCACACCCCAAAAAAAAATCCTAGCAGGCAGATATAATAAAGAAAAAACACAATTAGAGAACAAAGTGCCAAAATGGAGCCAACTAATAGCTAAGCTACAACCCTACCACAGCTAAAAACCACCAAGAAATGGCAAGAAAAGACAAAAACAAAAGGAGCCAAGTAACCTTTACTGAAGAGCTTTGTGAAACACTTTTTTTACGTCCTCCAGTGCTTTGAAGAGATTTAGAGCGGTCTTCTTTATTGGGTCTTTGCTACTGGAGCAAATAATCTTCTTTGTTACTTTGTCTCCTTTCCAAATATCCACTAGAATGTCACTGATTTCACTTATTTTCTTAACCTGAACATGAAGAAAATCAAGAAGAGCCTTTTGCATAATGAGATGGTTAACTTGTTTGCTGACAATATTCTCCAACATTTCTTCCATAGTATTTATCTTCTGACTAATAACTTCAAATCTTCCCCAATGCCCGTGGTAGGGATCTGTTTGTCATTAGCACCCTTATTAAGAATAACGGTCACTTCCTCCCCCATTGCCTTGATTTTTTAGCTTGTTCCTGAATTAGAATTCTCATATCCCTATCAACTGAGGTATCTAGGCTAGTTTGACTAATGTTCAACAAAGTTTCAGTAACATCCAGATATTTGCTTTTATCAGTACTACCCTTAGGAACTATTAGCTGCACTGTTTAGATCGTTGTTCATTACTTGCAAAATTACTCGTATTCTATTGGGGTTAAAATTACTTATTGATGATTTTTTTTCGTGCTTCATTTTAAATCAATTTGGAAAATATAAACATTGAAATCATTGTCCATTGTCTACTTAGTTTAATCAATGACCAAAATTAGTATCAATATATACACATGTCAAACAATGATTCACAGTTGTTGAAGGTCAAACAAGAAATATGATATTGACTTAGATGTTAATATGGCAGCTGACGTGGACGGTGAAGATATTTTCAGTATATGGATGTTGATATGAAAGACCACGTCGACGATAAGGATAAAAATCTATTGTCAGAGCCCCATGGCATTTCCCTCTATAAACATTCCTTTTGGTGTAATAAAACATAATTATATGACCAAGCTACCAAAAATAAAAATATAGCCAAAGTAGAGGTTGTTATTTTGGGTTTCTAATTAGTACTTAAATAAATTAAGTGTGTCTCTTTTCTAATCACGTTGATGCTAATGAATCTTGTTGGAGATAATAACTCTAGTTAAAGAAACACATAGAACCAGTCATCATCAAGTTAATAACAGACATGCAAGGCATGCATCCAATAGGATATCTGATAAAATCGAAAATATTGGTGTCGCTCTCCATGTTGGAGAATGCACAATTATCTTGCCTTAGTAATTATAATACGATGTAAGCTAATGAGAATGATTATTCTTCACATTCATTTCGCACCTAGTAGTAGTCTTTTTATTCATTTATACATGAGGATAATAAATATTCCAAGATAATTGCAAGAATCTTCTAATTTCTATTGTTTTTACAATCTCTCATTGTTCTCCTCAGTTGTTAAATTGAATTTTTCTTTGCTAGTTCATAAAATGACACCATCAACTCTATGTTACATACAACATCTATGTCATTTCCATCATCTACTCAATTCAATCAACGACCAAAATTAGTATCAAAATATACATTTGTCAAACAATGATTCACAGTTGTCGAAGGTTAAACAGGAAACATGATACGGACTCAGACGTTGATACGGTTGATGACATGGATGGTGAATATTTTGTTAGTACATGGATGTTTATATAACAGACCACATTGACAACAAGGATTAAAATATTTTTCAGAGCCACCCCGAGATTTCCCACTGTAAACACGCCTTTCAGCATAATAAGCTCGAAATACTGGTGACATGTGGAGTCCTTTAAAAAATGATATTGTAGCCCTAGAAAGCGAATCAAGACATACTAGAGGCTTGTGCACCTAGAGTGAAAGACAAGGGCAAGCAAAGCCCAATTTGTTGATGTCAACAAGATATTTTGCACAGTTCGTGCACATGATGTTATAGCTTTTAATATGTCTTATTTGCAGTCACACATTAAAAATTAATATGTGGCAATATAATATATATTAAAACATCATGTCATTATACTTTTATTAATAAATCAACAGGAGATTGTGTATTGCCAACAGTACGTATGTTTGAAAATGTCAAAGCTCTAGGTACGTTTGGATGGGCTTAGGCAACATGAGCTGCAGGGGTTAAATTTGATGGCCACCTATGCATGTCAAACAATTTTTGGGTGATGGTAATTTTTCAACATTGCCCTTCAAAAATACTAAACAATGTTATTTATACTTATCATTCCATATTTATTCAATTATTTTTAATATATATTTTTCAATTTATATATAAATCTATATAAAAATTTGACAGTCAATTTTGTTTATCGAGGTTACCTAGAGAGAGGGCCCTACCCCTTTGTGGCATCACCAACCCACACCAAGCATGGAACCATCTAAGGATGGAAGTTTAATCTCTTGGCTAGCCCACGCATTAAACATAATTATCGTGGTGCCTTATCACCAGGGTATCTAAACCATCGGTAGTAGGCTGCCTTAACACGGAGCTACAATTTGAACCTTGGATTTTTTCAATTACTAGGAGACCCTAGAACCGTTACACCACTACCCATTGGATATTACGGTCAAATATTAAATATGCAAGTTGTGTGTGACGTTTATTACAAATAGTTACAAGTTTTTTATGGCTAAAATCACCAAAAATGTCTAAATGGGTGTCAAATCTAAACCTTAGCATGAGGGCCTACTTCGCGAGTGCGTATGGATGGCTCGAGGGCACAATAATGCCAAAAAAATGTGTGCATTTTACTTCCATTTGCATGGGCTATGGGTTGTGGCTCGTTGTTGATCGTGCATGTTCGAGGACTAATCGATTTGGCTCGATTACTTACAAAATGCTTCAACATGATCTGAGTTTGATATGCCAGCACGGAAAAAAGATGACCTCAACACATCTTCGTCTACACATAGTAGTGGTGCCTCTTCCTGCTCAAGGCTATGTCAATCTGTTGTTTCACTTCACAAATCTATTAGCCGCCCAAGGGTTTTTCATCATTTTCATCAGTACGGAATGGTTTGAGTAGTGGATTTTTAGACCACCAATGATGCCAAACAGGTATCTCGTTGATTGCAGTAGTGAGGCATGGACTTTTACTTTCTCTCTCTTTCTGACGGCCTCCCTGCCGACCATCCATGACTTCTTATAATCCACGAGTTTTTCTACATGATGCAGAAGCTCGGCCCTGCCACGATTTGACTCCTCCAGAGTACTATCGATGATGCACCGCCAATAACATGTATTGTTGTTGATTGCTCTTCACCTACACCCATGAGGTAGCCACCGTACTCGGCTTTCCTCGGGTCATATTTTGGACCTTCTACGTCTCTGCAGCCATCGTATGTGTTATTGATGAGACAGTGGCATTAATACAGTTAATGACGTGGACAGTGAATATTTCCCTCATACATGGATGTTGATATGGCATACCAGTTGGCGGTAAGGATCAAAATCTTTTGTCAGAGCCCCCTGGGCTTTTTCATTGTAAACATGCCTTTTGGCGTAAAAAAGGATAGTCCTTTATTATTCTTTAAATATAAATATTCATGTTCTAAGTGTGAGGACACTCATTCGGCCCATTCGCTAAGCGTAGATGCCTCTCCCCAAGAGGTCACATGTTTCATACGCCTCATAGGGATTGTGTCTTAATTACTAGAAATTGCACATGAGTTGTAAATTACACCGGAGAGAATGAAAATATCTTGTTTGTTGGAGTTGTGATTTTAAGTGAAATATATGCTTTTAAAAATTGTTTTAAGTTTTGTGTGATGGAGAGGAGAGACAAATGTAATACAACTACAAAATTCGACTAAAACTACCTCCCATTTAATCGTGAAAGATGTCCATACCTTGCTTCAAAACTCTTATCTTACCTAAATGTTATGGGCATGCTTTGGATAAATTCCAAGTGAACCATTTTGATTTAATGAAATAGGAAGAGGATACAATCAACTTTTTCTTTGGCATCCAAAATATACACCTAACAAATCTCCATCAAGTACAATAATGAATGAAGGAAACAAAGATTAACATCTAATATAACTAAACAAAGCCTTCAACAAGCAATAATGGAGAACATTATGATATTTCTTATAATTAATTTGATCTCAGGTCAATTAACTTGTAAATGTAAGTCCACACCAAAAGACCAAACAGGGTTGCTTGATAAGACACAAATTTGCATGACATATGATTAGTGCTAGATTTTGACGTTCAATGTTACATGTCACAATAAAATTATTTGATGGTCTAAAAAGTTATATACATGTCATTTTAGTGTTCAAAATTTAATATGCATGTCAAATTTGTTTTTTTAACAAATTACAAAACACATAAATTAAGTTAAATTTTATATTGATGTTGTTGATTTTTAAAATGTTTTCACATAGTTATTGACTTCTATTTAATTCTAGATAATATATTGGAATAAACAATTTCATAGTTTATCACAGATTCATTTGTTCTCATAAAATTTAATTTGTACTAATTAATTTAAAGATCCATGAGTATCATTAAAGTTTATGAGAATTTTAAAACATAATTTCAAATTACAATTTAAAAACAAAAGAAATTATTGAAGAAATTGATAAAAATGACTCATAATTATGTAGAAAATGAGTTATTCAAACTTCCAACTTCTAGGCAAGTTCAAATTTCAAATTTCAACGATCTTGCAAAATTCCAAATCTAATGCATCAAGTCCAGTATCTAATATTTATTTGTAATAATCAAACAAATAAAAAAACCAATTACAAATAAAAATCAATAAATAAAAGGTAAATAATAAATCATATAAAACTAAAAAATAAATAAAACATAACAATACTAATTTAAAATCAGAATTAATAGATGTTTCTATTTTATCAATGAGATATAAATAAGTTTATATTTCAGTAATAAGATATTAAGATAATTGTAGTATTATTTTATTAATTTAATTTCTAAAATTTCTATTTTCAGTTATGTTATATTTTTCATGAATCTCACAAATTTATAATGTGTAATGTATCTATTAATATTTAAATTTTTAATTTTTTAAATTATTATAAAATATTGATTATATATATATATAATACAGGTCTTTTTGAGGTTTAAATATTTATATTTACCTGTCAATCATAATGATCATATTTCAAATGTAGTTATGCGGAAATCGATGCCGCCTCCTGTGATTCTAGAAAAGAGACACCCAAAGTCGATTATTGGATCAAAATGTGGTCAATAATCACAATGTTAGTTGGAGCCTTTTTTCTGTCAATGGATCGAGAAATTTTTGTCTCATTCCAATCATCATACAGAAATGGTCATATCGGCTGCAAGGGATTCACATTTTAACTACCGACATTTAACAGAAAAAATAAATCATTGCGAGTGCAGAATGGAATCCAGATTTATACCCTATGGAGAAACCGAAGAAACAAGCCCTAAACGCAAGTTGGCAAACAAAAATCACTTCTTTTTTAAAGAAGAATGTCATGTTGATGGCCACCGCTGTTGACATATTTTTCCCCTCCAAATGCGCAGTTTCAACGAAACCATTTTGTGCATATCATGCAAGCATTTCAGTCAATGAGACATCACGCCTACCACGAATTTACTCTAATTATTTATATGTCCTGTGTAGGCTTCCACGTTTTGCAGACATTATCTTCAAGCTCAAGATTGAGACGGACAGGGCTTTAAATCTTGCGGTGTGACAAGAATTGAAACTTGGAAAGATGGACAACAATAGAGATTATAGAAATCATTACACAGGATATAAATATATTATTGATCCATATTTTTTTAATATATCTAAACGATTGACCCACGATGAAGGTGAGAGGGCATCCATCAAATATCTGAGAGGAGTTAGCGATTCCATGGAGATGCCAATAGATTAAAGGAGGTAATCATCATCATATCTACGCCCTTCTTTGATCCAGAGATTGTGAACCATAAGAATATATCGATACGGTAAAATCCTCTCTGATATTGGAGGCACATGTAGCTGAAACATTTGCGGATCTTAAAAAATAAACAGTAAACCCATACAATAGACTGTGTAATGTTGGGCGACCAGAAAGGGCATATCAAAATTATCCTACCGGAATTTGACGTTTTCCAGCAAGGCTCTCTTCAAAGGAGAGACCTCCGGTGTAATTATATTTCATTTTAAGAAATAGTCAAAAACTAAATTTTCCTTAATAGAATGTGTAGTCTTATATATATCAAGTCCTTGGGTGCTAAGTTGGTTAGCACACATTTTGCAAGGCATTTAAGAGGGGAAGGTCAAGGGGTCCACCCCCTTATTATCCTTCTTGGATTTCAAAATCCATTCACTCACATGCAATGGCTATTTAAACTATAACACATAGTCAAGGTCAATCCAAACTTTAAATGCTTTCTAAAGTTTTTTGTTTGATCAAAAATAACGCTAAGCTAACTATTTGGCCATAACCCCAATAATAGACTGTTTCAACTTGGTTTTCATAGATACTTTTTAGCCTATTAAACATATGACCAAGCCTTTTAGACTTTCCAATTTTTACAAAGCACTATAGCAACCTGATTTTAAATTTAAAGGGTTTTCTATTTTTAAACAACCCCCAAACAACTATAGAATCCCTCTAAATCCTTTCAAGGTGAAACCCCTAGAAGGGTAAAAATAAAAATTTTGCAAAAATTTGATAATTTTTGGGAAATTGAAAAATGATAAAAGAGGCCAAAGAAGTCTGTTAAGTTTTTTATTTTTGCATTTATTTTTCAAAAAAATTGGATTCTTCCATTGTAAGGTGAAAAGAGGCCATAGAGCCCAAAATTAAAAACAATTGCAAATTTTTCAATTTTTTTTAAAATGAGAAGGGAGCTATATTTTCCACAAAATGGAAAATTTGTAATATTGGTCGATAGTGCCAATTTATTTTGGTTTTGTAAATCAGTTGATATTGCCACATATTGTAAAATGGTCGAAAAGTGAGCCCAAAATTTGATAAAATATCATTTGGGGGGGTGTGTATTGCTTTGAGGGGGAAGTGTTTGAAAATTTCTCTTCTTTTCTCATTTTCTAGTTTTCAAAATGGCTGCAAATTAAGTTTTTTTTCCCGATTCACAACTTCTTTGAACTGATAATTATGTTGCATGGAAAATAAAATTCATGTATACTTAGAATTCAAATATATTTACAATGGTACACTGTCACAATCTAAAATTGATGTTGTACTACAACGCACATTTGATCGGGAAAATCAAAAAGTAAATTTAGTAATTTTATTTGGTGTTTCTAATGAGGTTCAACCTCATATTCGAGAGGCCAAAACAACAAACAAAGTTTGGGATAAACTGAAAATTATATATGAGTCAAAAATACGAACACTTTACTTCATCTCCAAAGTCAATTGTTGAATCTAAAAATGCAACCAACTGAAAAAAGTTGAAACTTTGTAAGACATGTTGTAACATTGTAATCATCGCTTCAAGCTTTGAAAGAAGAAGTTTGTGATGACTCACTTGTGCCCATTATGTTGAGAACTCAACCTCCTTCATATAGGATTTTTGTGACCACATTAAACATAATTGGTCAAATGACCAATTTTTGAAGAACTGGTGAAGATGCTACAAAAACAAGAATTTATTCACATCAGTACTGAAAATGAAGAATATACACTTTCTTCTAATCAAAAAGGAAATAAATAGGCTGAGTCTCTTAAATAGCCTTTAAAGCAAGGTAACACTCAACAAGGCCAAAAGACACAATAAAAAACCCTATATGTGGTCAAAAAGGACACGAGTTAAATGATTGTTGGTACAACACATTCCAAAAAGGATCATCAAGTGGCAAGAAAACTAACAACTAACAATCTAAATAAGGCCGACAACAAAATAAACATTGACAAAATAAAGGAAAGTAGAAGAAGAAACCATTTCAAAAAGGAAATGTTTTTGAACAAGAAGATCAATATGAAGATGATGACTTCTTGTATACTGCATAATCAAAATAATGGTCCATTTCAACCAATGCAATCTGGTATGTTGATTTGAGTACAAACCACGACATGACAAGAAGAAAATATTGGTTTTCACATTGAGTGACACACCCACAAAAAACCACGTTTATTTGTGTGATGATACACCATACAATGTTCAAGGGATTGGTTCCATTTCACTACCTCTTGGAAAACACATTTATAAAATTATAGATGTTTTATATATCCATGGTTTGACGAAAAATCTATTATCTGTAAGTCAATTATTAGATCACAATCTTAAAATTGACTTTGATTGTAAAGGCAATAAAAATATGTGCCTAATTAGAGATAAATCACGAAGATCAAAAATTGTTGCAAAATCTTTGAATATGGGGAGGATGTTTAAATTGGATTTTGTTCAATGGGATGCTCAAGCCCTTTTGGTCAAGGACACAACCTCAACATAGGTTTGGCATAAAAGACTTGGACATGTAGGTTTTGTTTATCTTGTCACACTTTGTTGATACAACATGGTGATGGGTTTCCCACCTCTCAAAAAGGGTAAAGATAAGTGTCAACATTATTTGGTAGGAAAACAAAATCAAGTACCTTTTAAACATAGTACATTTCGTACTACATCAAAACTTGATTTAGTGCATATCGATCTGTGCAGACCAATGAGACCTATCCATTATGGGTTTCAATACTTCATGCTTTTTGTTGATAATTTCTCAAGAAAAATGTGGATATATTATCTTTACATTAAAGATCAAGCTTTTAAAACTTTCAAAAAGTTAAAATCCCTTGTTGAAATCAAGTCTAGTCAAAATATAAAGACATTTTGCTCAAATTGAGGGGGAGAATACACCAATAATGAATTCAAGGTGTTTTTAGAAATTCATAGCATTCGTCATCAAATGAAACCTCCTCATACACCACAACAGAATGGTATTGTTGAAATGTGAAATTGTACTATCAAGGATATGGTATAATGTATGATTGACAATGTGGATTTATCAAATACATTTTGGGTAGAAATAGTTAAAATGATAGTTTATCTACTAAAAAGAGTTCCCCACTACAACTCTTGATGGAGTAACACCACAATAAGCATGGTCAGGGAAAAATCCATCAATTGCACACCTTAGAGTTTTTGGATGTAAAGTTAGTATGCACATTCCTAATAAAAAAATAACTAAATTTGATATGAAATCAGAAAAACGTATCTTCTTAGGATACATTGATGAAACACTTGGGTACAAACTTATGGATCCAAAAACTATTAAAGTTTACACTAGTCAAGATGTTGAGTTTTTTAGAAGAAATAAGATGTTCCTTCCATACACTCACACAATGAAAAAATCAATCATATAGTACAAACAAAGGATGGTGATCACCTTGATGAGGACAATGGTGATGATCCACCACCCACAAGAACCACTCAACGTATGCCTAAGTGATATATAATTATGATACGAGATGCAACATTACTGGAATGAGGATTCACAATATTGCTCAGAATGAGGTCAGTTTGGCCCTTTATGATTATAGTTGTTGAATCTACTGAATCATTCATAGTTTTAGAAGCCCTGCAGTCTAAACCTTGGAAAGATGTTATGGATGTAGAGTACAAGTCATTAATAAAGAATAGCATGTGGTAGCTTATATATTCCACCAGGGAAAATTTTGATTGGATGCAAATGGATCTTCAAAATGAAGTAAAAAGCAGATGGCAGAATTTATAAACACAAGAATAGATTAGTAGCTAAGGGATATGCTCAAAAATAAGGCATTAACTATGAGGAGACTTTTTCTCCTATAGGTAAGATAAAAACTTTCAGGTTAATTTTTTCTCTAGTTGTACAATTTGATTGGAAAATCCACCAAATGGATGTGAAAAGTGCCTTTATTAATGGGGACTTATAAGAAGAAGTTTACATGATTCAACCAGAGGGTTTTGTCATACTAGGTAAAGAGGAAAAGGTATATAAACTTATAAAATCATTGTATGGTCTAAAACAATCTCCCAGAGCATGATACATCAAAAATGATGAGCATTTCATACATCATGGATTCAACAAGAGTCCATATGATCCTAATATCTATCTCAAAAAACAAGGTAGGATAGTGATCATTGTAGCACATATCGATGATCTAGTAATCACTGGAGGATTTGTGAGGATGATTGAGTCGATAAAGAAAGATCTAACTCGATCATTTGACATGATTAATCCCAGGATTTTGTATTATTGTCTTAGACCTAAAGTTTGGCAAAGAGACAATCATATCTTTGTATCACAGTTAAAATATGTCAAGACAACACTCAAGAAGTTTCATATGACGGATCGTAAGCTAATTTCCACACCTATGGAGACAAGACTTTAGTTGTCTCGAACATATCCATCTTCACAATTAAATACAATTCTCTATCAGCAATTGATTGAGAGTATCATCTACTAGACTTATACTCGGTTGGATATTAGCTAAGCAGTCAACTATTTTTCTTGGTTCATGCAAGAACCCAAGGTATTTCACTGGAAAGTAACAAAGTAGATATTGAGGTACATCATAGGAACTATGGATTATGGCATAAAATACAAGAAGACTAATAATTTCTTCTTGATATGAAATTCAAATTCAAATCATGCAAGGAGAATAGATGACATGAAATCCACTTAAGGATTTGTATTCTTTTTGGGATATGGACCGATATCATGGGGGAGTAAGAAGCAAACTTGTGTTTCAAGGTCCTCTATAAAATCAGAATATTGCACATGCAGTAGCGTTATCTATGAAGCGATATGGATTTGACATATACTTTAAGGACTAGGAATACCACACAAAAAATCCAACTATCTTACATGTCTATAACAAAGGAGTAGTGAAACTTGTTCAGAATCTATTTTTTCATGAGTATACTAAACACATTGAGGTGCAAGTACATTTCATTTGTGAACATGTTCAGAATAATAACATCTAGCTCTAGTATTTCATGATAGATCAACAACATGCAGATGTCTTCACATAGTCACTTGCTCGAGACAAATTTGAGGGCTTCAAATAATTTCTCTCTTGTTCACTTAAGACCATGTTGAATTAAGATGGGGAATGTTGTGAATAAAACATATCTTAATTCATCATTAGACATTAAAGTAATTTATCTGTATTACTTTAAATTAAGTAGTTACGAACTATTTTTCATTAGTTGTCATTAGTTGACTAGACGATAATAATTAATACCTATGTTTTTGGGATGATGTTCTATTCTGGAATTATTTTTTCCCAGATGATTTCCGACATTAGCATTTAGTAGCTCAGTTAGGGGTAATATGTTATTTCCACATATAACTTAGTTTAGTTGATTTGATCCATGTTTCATGGAAGTAATATGGTTGTACAATGTCTATAAACATTGCAACCTCATCCATGTTTTGTAATGAGTCATTTTAGAGATTAATAAAATTTGTAAAGCTTCACCTTGTTTTTGGGTATAACAGGGCTTCAAGTATTTGAGATTCGATAGAAGGACAATGTAAATGTTGAATAGTAAAGGTAACATGGCCATCCGTGATGTTGAGTGAGAGTAGAGAGGAAACACTAGCCATAGCATTTATGTGTCTATTATGTAATAATCAAATGTAGTTATAAAGTTATTAACAATTGTATTGTATGGAATAAGTTTTTATTCCTTTGTTTGCTAAAGATTACTAACTTGATTGACAATGAGTTGTGAATATCCAAAGATGTGAAGATGGTGTATTTGGAGAGTGCGGGATATTGATAGGCCAAGTATGAGTGCTTCATATTTCGAAATGTTATTTGTGCAGAAAAATTCTCAGTGGTAAAAAAAGGGCATGGATTTTCCATGTGGTGTGATGAGAACAATTTTAGCCCCAACTCCGTTGGTACAACAAGAACCATCAAAATACATAGTACAAAATTTTGAGTCAATGTTGTAAGCATTATAGTCATCACTAAAATTTTTGTAAATAGAAGAAGGGTCATTTATTGGGGTTATGACTAGCTGACCAGCAATAACTTTCCCTTTTATTGATTTTTATGGAAAAAACTTGAGATCAAATTCAGTAATCAACATTACCCATTAGGCTAAACAACTTGATAATTGTGTTTGTGAAATCAAATACTGCAATGGGTCCACTTTATTAATAACATAAATTTTTGGGTTTCTCATATAGTTATGTAGCTTATTCGTGAAAAAATAGTCCTAAGCAATGCTTCTCAATGTAACTGTAACTATATTCATATGATATCAATGTGTGGATAATATAGTAAACAATTTCTCAATGGGCATAATCATGCCAAGTAAGTAAGGCACCCGACGCATGAAAGGTTGCATAAATGTATAAAAGTAACAATCGCTCTGGGACTGAAGGTGCCAAGACTAGTGGCTTGAATAAATAAGCTTTAATGGTATCAAAGGCTTGCTGACATGTTTCATCCCATTTAAACTTAGTGTCTTTTTTCATTAATCATGTAAATGATTGGTTTTTATCAACAAGTTTCATGATGAATCAATAGATAGCCTGGATTTTTCATCGTAAAAAATGCAACTGGTGAAGATTACAACACGAAGGCATATCTATAATGACACAACTTTTTATGGGTAAATTCCAATACCCTATTATGATATGATGTATCCTAGGGGCTTCCCGGTAGTGACACCAAATACACATTTTTTAGGGTTAAGCCTTACAATATACTACCTCAAATGTGTGAAGAGTGTTCAGAGATCCTGAACATGGTTAATGCAATGCTTTGAATTTGTGAGTATGTCATCAATGTAATCCTCAATGATTTTGTGAATATAATTTTGAAATATATGAGTCATGGCGCATTGGTGGGTGGATAAGGCATTCTTGGGGACAAAAGGAATAACAATATGACAAAAGGTTCATGTAGACAAAAAATCACACACTTTCGGTAGCTATTTAGTTATGATTGCATACTACTATTCATATAATTCATAAGTAAGAAAAATATTAATTAACCCATGTCTTTGGCCACCTTTCTTTACTTTTTGTTTTCTTACACCCTTACTTGCTCAGTCTGCGTTTTTATACCTCGACATTCATCACCCTGGACATTGGCACTCATCCAGGATGCTAGCATTAGGTGCTCTCGTCCCCTCTGGGCGCCCTTGACCTCAATATACTTTGTTCAAACTTTTCAGGTCCTTTCTAGCCATTTGATCATCTTATCTTTTTGGTAGTCAGAATTTTCAAGGTTAATTACGAAATTCAAGTAAGAGAATCATATAGATATAAATTTATGTGATCATAATAAGGGACCAAGCACTAAGCATTAGCTATCACCGCCTAAGGTTGCATCCATCAAGCATCTAATAGCTCCATTACATACATCTAACACCATCCAAGGGACACAAGGGCTGTTTATTCTTCATACACTTCATAGGAGGGAAGTTCATTTTATTCCATGCACACATATATTACATTTCTTTACATCTACTTATTTGCTCACTATTATGTGTGACACGCATAAGAGCCACCTAGGGCACAATTCCTTGCACACACACATATAACTACATTGGGTTTGAGATGTAGTGTAATGACCAATTGTAAGATCACCATTGTGACAACTGAGGACTACTTGATCCCTCATTCTACATCATTCTTTTTTAGTATTTGATGTTTCTTTGAGGGTTTTGTAGGTCATTACTTCATTACAAGTTTTCAGTGACTTTGGCGATCATTGTGTGACCTCATAATGACCAAAGGAAAACAACAACGAATACTTCATGACCATTCCGAGGAGGTTTTATGAACATTTCCATAGACATAGGAACCCAGAAACATGTCTAAAGTGCCCGTAGACACTCATATCTCTCTCTAGGTGCCCCAGTCTAGACAGATCGTCAGCTCACACACTTTTTTAAGCCTTTATACGATGTTTCTCCCTCTGTGTTCATCCAGTTAGGACTTCAGCACAATCCAAGAATAATTGTAAAACAACTAAATCATCTTACCCTTTTTTACACTTAGGGTTTTATATATTATGGCTTAGTTTTCTAGGGTTAATTCATGTATTTAATTGATTATTCATTTACTACTACAATAGCAATCAAATTAGGCATACATTTCCATATTTAGCTTAATCATTTTAGTGAACCCCACTCATGATTAGTATTTAGGATCCTTCTTTGGCATATCATCTTCTATATCATGGCTCCTAAAATTCCTCAAATTTCTTTGTTTGATTTAATTCAAATGCATCCTAATTGCCAAATTTTCTGAAAAAATCCCTAGACACCATGTATCTCCCTAGCAATACAGCGCCGCATCAAGTGAGTGTTATTTTAGATCATCTATCTAACGACCCTAGTATTTGTGATCCTCCATCTAATCAATCCATGTTGGACTCAATTCAAGCTTTACGTTCTGTATTTCAAGACAAATTTTAGGCTATGGAATCCACAATTATATCTCTCAAATCTGAAATCCAACATCTTAAGGACTTTTCCCAAGCTCATGTTTTTTCTCCTTCTACATCTCATCTTCATTCTATGTCTACTACATGCGCTCATATAAGTGAGCCTCAAGTCATACCATTACCAAATCCTCTCACCTTTGATCGCAATACTAAATAGCATGAATTCCTTAGTCATCAATTGATCGCTTTACCATTTACTCATGGTTATTCTCCTTACCGAATTGCAAAATATCAAGGTCACACATATTGTAATTATCATCAAATCAATGGAAATATTAAAGATGATTGTTATGATTTACAATGAAGAATCAAGTATCTTGAGTGTCAAGGTTTTATCTCATTCATTGCACAACATTTTGCTACATCTTCGATTGTTACATCCCAATGGGTTCCTCAATCTGATTCGTATATGTCTAATGAACATCATGTCATTACCTCTCACATTCCTTCTACGAAAAATAAGGCGTAGCCTAAGCAACCTCCATTAAAACTTAATCCAACACCTCCTCCTAATAAGTCATCTATAGTATTACTGAGTCAAACTAAGCAACCTCCTCTAAAGATCAATATAACTCCCCCATCTCTCAAGTCTTCTATGGTAAATAAGAAACCACTCACTACACAAGACCACCAAAATCTAGTTAACCTCTTTCAAATTCCACCGTTCAAGGATACTATGACATCATCACATCAACATCCCATCACTTTTATTAAGGAAACTTAAATTGATCCACTTAGCATCTTTGACTAGATATACATCGCTTACATACTTGGGGGGTGGCATCATAGTTTCTCCCCCCTTGAATTTTTATCAAATGTCAATATCATCTCATGCACTTGATGCTTCGTACTAATCTTCTCTAGGCATTTTTACAAACCTTTTAATACATTTGTATCGTCATTTCTTGATGACACACCCGTGTTCTTATGGTTCTTACAAGACTGTTGAGAGATCTATTATAACAAGAACCCATTTAATCTTCCCATTATATCTATCTACTACATATTCATTCATGCATGTGTACATTTATCACCATCTAGTTGTGCATAAAATACACTCTCTCATCATCTGTCACCAAACATCATTCATCAAATAACCCACTCATCACCATATAATTGGGGGCATCGTACTTCCTCCCCCCCTCTTCTCACATCATCATTTATCTTCCCTATTACACGTATTGCATGAAGTCTCTTACATTCATCATACACATATTGATACATCTACATCGGCATTACTTGATGACACACTCTTGTGTTTTGGTTCACACTTGACTGCTGAGGGCATATTACTGATAACACCCTAAACTTTACAAAGTAAATTACATGACTAACTAAGGAAGGCTAACACCATTTCCACCTCTAGTCAAGGTTCTAAGTCTAGGAATGTAACATTAAGATATAATCCTAAAGGAATGCTTAACTAACAAGAATATAATTCAAACTTTAACTAAACATGCTTACTAAATGTTCAATTACCTAACATGGGCCTATATAGACCTAATAGGGAAATCAAATTGGTATGGTTACTACTCCAAAAAAGGTTAAATGGCCTCTCCAAATGACTACATGGTCATTTTAGATATCCATCTACTAACCCCATTAAAGGATTTAGGCAAGGATTGAGCTTGGCTATAAATCATATTTCTTATATGAGATGCAAATCAAAGCATGGTGTAAAGTATTAAGGTATGAGGTGCACCCTTTTTATAGTTTTCCATTTGGGGAAAACTTGTATTTTGGTGTATGTGGGACTAAAAATCCCAAATTATATTAGAATTACTAATCATGATTAAGCTTTGTTAATCACAATTAGTGAATTAACAAGCGATTAAGAGGTGAGAGACTTAATCAACCGCTTAGGGTCAACTAGGAGACTAAGATAATCTTTTGAAGCTTGCTGAGAGGTTATGGAGGAAAGTGGGGTGATTTTGAGTGGTTGGAAGAGGGGTTTGAGTCAATATTAGGGTATATAGACCAAAACAAGGGCAAAATAGGCTTAATTAGCTAATAATCGCTAATTGTCTATTTTGAAGAGGATTTTGACTTACGATTCATCCTAAAGTGGCATCCTAAATGCAAAAGAGGTTTGGTGACCAACAAAGTGCTTATTAATCGACCAAAGTCGTAAGAAATGTTAGCTAATTAGTGGAAATCATTAATTATAATGGAATTGGTAAGAATGAGAGTGATTTGTGTGTGTTTGGCAATAAGATTGCAAAAGTGGAATTTAGGTGTCTACATTTTCCCCTGTTTGAGGTGAAGTAAGTGACTTAACTTCAAATATAATAGACAAACATAAACATGTAAATTTTTGAAGAAAAATTAGTAGGATGAAGGATGTTGCCTCAAGTGTCGATGGGGTGATAGAAGAAGTCAATCGACGATCGAAAATATGATTGGAACGGATAGAAGAAATAGGATAGAATGGGCACGAAACCTTTAGGTATTTAGGAGGAATAAGGATAGGGATAAACATGGTTGTTTATTGCCCTAGGTGATTTGGAAGAAAAATTAGTAGTGATAACAAATGATAATGGAAGAGAAATTATTAATTAAAAATATAGGACTTTGTTATATCATTTTGCCCAATCTTTGCATCCAACCTTTCAATAAGCGACTTTGTTATATCATTTTTCCCCTAGGTCTACATCATCGACCTTTATCAAAATAAACAAAAGTGTAAGATAACATAAAAAGCTAAATTACTAACAATTGTTTACTGCCAAAAATATGTCACTCCATGCAATATACATTATGTAATGCAATACAAGAAAGTCAAATGATATTTAGCTCCATGCAACATAAAAAATGTAATGTAATATGAGAAAGTAAACCAGCTAACCTAACAGAGAAACCAGTACAATCACATGTCCTCAAACAAACAATGTTTAAGACAGTTGCACCAATGTTTTTGTTATCAAGTTGTGGTTCCCAAATGTTTGTGTTGTAACGACAAGGGTTAAAAATGGTGCCCCAAGAAAGGGTACATGTGAGGGGAATAATGGAGGACACAAGTAGTCCCATGGAAAATCTTTCATGCACTATGACACAGTCCCTGACAACTCACTGTTCCACGGGAGGACCGACATAACATGTAGCCTAGCTTTTGTTAATGGAGGTAGATCACAATGATCCGCAAGTCATTTGAACCAAAACAAGCAAGAACCTTAAAAAGATATTTTTGTAAGACAAATTTCAATGTTAAAGGACAATGCATCTGACATAGGCCTCAACCGCTTGTATGTTGTTTACTATTTTTTTGTGAAATTTTAATTTTTTGTAATTTTTTAGATTTTTAATGATTTTACCAATTTTTTTGAAATTTTTTTGGTTTTTTTTTTTTTTAATTTTTATAGAAGAAATAACGAAGTTGGGAGACAACATTAAAAGTAACCATAAGGCAAAAACATGCCCCAGGTAGTAGAAAAGGCCGTCGGGAAGTGAAAATATGCCCCAATGTAACGAAATTGTGCCAAAAATAATTACTTATTAAAAATAATCATTGCGGCAAGTATTAGAAGAATTTTAGAAGAAATACGGCGGTCTTAGGGCACTTTGGGGGAGAGAAACACGTCGCGGAAGGTATAAATGGGTATATAAGCCATCGCAGCCAATTCATTTACCACATTCACTTATCATTTTACTATTGATTTGAGCTCTGACCTACCGAAGGAGATAACGAGGGTGCAAAACCGGAGGCACTGTGTGGATCGCGTGAGAGACTACATGAGGCTCCCAACGGATGGACCATAGGTACAAAAAACCCCTCTTTTTACCCTTGTTATTCAAAGCATTTAATTTTTTGTTAAAATTTGTTTTTTGGGTAAAAAATAGGGTTAAAATGGGGGGGTGCACCTATGCAAGTGGTTGTATGGGCGCATATGTGCCTATGCAAATATAAGTGTGACTACACAATTCTTTGTTTTTCTTTATTTTTTATTTTTTGCTTGTTGTGGGGGCACGTATGTGTTGGTGAAAATAGGGGTGCACCTATGCACCATTTGCTAGAGTTTTGTGTAGGCACATTTGTGTTGGTGTAAAAATGAGTGCACCTATGCAAATGGTCTATTTTTTACTTTTTTGGTTTTTCCCATTGGAGTATGGGCACGTTTGTGCTGGTGCACAAAGGGGGGCGCCTACATAAAATTGTTTGTACTTATGCACCAAGGGTTTTTTAGGAGAAAGGAGAATGCACCTGCGCACTGACGAGTATGTTGGTGCAATGAAGAGTGTGATGGCACAATGGGTGCGCCCATGCATAAAGGGGTACGTTGGTGCACTCAGGGGTGTGTTTATTCACAACAGACAATTTTAAAATTTCTTTAGAAGAAAATGAATATTTTTAGAAACCCTGGATGGTAAAAAGAGATGAATCATAAGCAAAATAGAGGAATGTGATGATATAATAGAAAAGTAGATGATTGCAATAGAAGACTAACATCATAATAAATGACTTGACTGGTTCCACAGGAATATTTGGACGTGTTAGAGATGCAGGAGTGGCAGGGGTGACTCTAGGCCTACGAGGTGACGTTTAGCTGATGCAACCAAATTTTCTTGGAGATCACCCTAGAGGTGACTAGTTTATCTTATGTGGCTCACATGCTACAAAATTACCTTAGAGAACGTCTTGCTCACAACCTTAGCTAAGAGGTAGCGGAGCAAAAGTAAGACCTTACGTCTACCTACTGGTGAGATGATTATTACATTGGAGGATATATGTTAGATCCTACAAGTTCCTATCCAGGGTCACTTGATCACCTACGATGGTCGCCAGGACCACATTCAACGATGGATAGCCGAGTTGTTTGGAGTGGAAGACATACCCCGCTTGGGTATGACAATCTTGATTAGGAAGTGTATGGATGATTAGTGGTTGGCATATGTACCTCTATTCATGTTAGCTCTTGTCAGTGCCATATTGTTGTCTAACAAGACTAGTGCGTGATTGCCTCTGGGTCTCATTGGAGTGATTCATGGCCTACTTCATGGAGAGCTGTAATGATGGGGTCAATGTATATTGGCTCACTTATACTCTTATTTTCACTTGATAGCCTATCATGGATAGAGGTTAGTGGATCCTGCCACTTTATTTTAGATCTGGGCTTGGGATCACATTGCGATTGGTCATCTTGTAGGGGCATTAAGAGCTCAAGTTCCTAGAGAGCCGTCCATCATGAGCTAGATTTCAGATAGGGATGATGTTTGCAGCCACAGGGGAGACACAGATTACTACATGAAAGAGTTTAATGAGGTATAGCCTCATATGATCACATGGTGGCCCTATAGGTTGTAACAGTAGCCCCAGGATGTTGTTGAGTTGAGCACTACTACTGTGGATCATTTCATTTTTGGGAGAAAGAACTACATCTTAGAGTGGTACAGAGCGGACAGGGTCCAACGCCAATTTGCTCTCATCCATGGGATCCCTAGTGATGAGATGTAGTATGCATGGAGATTCAAAGAGGTCTTCCACATGGTGCCTTGGATCAAGTTGGGCTGAGCACGTACTAGTTTTTTATAGGTAGCTCTCTAACCTTGGGTATAGTGGGCGCATATAGTGGATCTAGGGACAACCCTAGACTATACAACATGGTATGCGATAGTGCTGCCAGGTAGATTGACTATACCACAAAAGGTACTAGATGTAGAAACATAGGGGGGACAGGGCCCAAACCCTATAGCACAGGCACAGGGAGGTCTACAGAGAGGATTACATATAGGGGTACCAGTGTAGTAGGTGCTAGTCTAACAACATGTCTCAGTACAATAGTAGGTAGTGGTGCAGCAATAGGTAGTGGCACCATGGATGCCAGTTTAGGCCCCAATATGGGCACCATAGCAGGCACCTCCACCACCCCCTCACACGAGCCCATGACACAGTCCACCAGGAGGTGGAGGAGATAGTGGGGGTGGTGAGGACATTGAGGAGGATGTTCTAGACATATAGGATATATATGATATATAGGCTGGTGGGTAGGTGGTTTCCTTCTAGTAACAATTACAACATGTGACAACTCTACAGCTCACGATGGAATCTGAGAAGGATCATGCCTTACAGAGAGAAACAAGGCCATCGTAAATGGGGATCAACTCATGATAAAGTGAGACCAAGACAGGACAGAGATATTACAGGCCCTGACAGAGTGAGACCAAGTGATCATCGATAGTCTACAACTATAAGAAGAGAGGGATTAGGCAATAGCAGAGAGGGATTAGGATATAGCAGATAAAAACCAATTACGGATAGAGCTAGCCATTACGAGAGTAGAGTATAACACGCTGCCACAAGCAGGCACTGCTTCAGGATTATAGTTGATGATTGGGCACAATGCTACTATAGCAGGTGAGGTCACATATTATAGGATGTAGTAATATGCGGTCATTCTGGCCAAGTAGAGAATTATTGAGTATAGCCAAATAGTTGACAACTTGTCATGATCTAGATCCCATAGGCCATCACGATAAACACGATCTATACAGGGTCCTTTAGGACAATAGGCTTCAGAGAAGCATGGGTCATCTTAGTGCGATGCAGCACCTTCCACACATCTAGCACCTCAAATGCCCCCACCTAGTAGTGGACCTGGACCAGGCAGTCCTGACGAGGGTGATAGTTGTGGTTAACTCTCTTATTGATGTATCTTTTTGGTGTACTACCTCGGTATGAAGGCATACTTTTTTATAGATGTATATGTATTATTTTTTATCATGCCTCACGATGAAGGCACATTTTGGTACAGATGTACATTATATATTATTTTTTATTATGTCTCGTGATGAAGGCACTTTTTTTTATAGACGCCCATGATGGCTCATTATATCAGATGTACTTTTTGAGACATATTGTTTTGTACATGGATTACTGATGTATCACATGTTGTTTATGAGATATCATGCTTAATCTATTTCCTTGTATTTGTATCACATGTTAGATTATGAGATAACCCTAGCTAATATCATATTGTATGTTGATGAGATACTTTGAGTAAAACATGTTTTTATTTTTAATATTGGTATGGGGGATTGTAAGGATATTACTTGTATAAATCAGAACATATACAGTAGAATAACATGAGAGAACACCAAAATATAGATAAATGATGACAATATGCTCATATAATAGCTTTGCCACTTCAAGGGGGCAACCTCTAATACCACTTCGAGGGGGTAACCTCCAAACCATACATTAACACTCAAATACTCAATATGATGATTAACTACAACCTTCGAACCCCTATATATACCATTCTAACCTATGGCCAATACTAAGGCCGACCTCCTAAACATAATAAATCATAAATGAATGATATAATAAGATAAGGGGATGTGTGCGACATGTCGGCATCTCCATCAATACATATACATCATAACATTATATCCCATGTGAACCCATACATATAACTAAGGGGATGTGTGCCACATGTCGGCATATCCATTAACCCATATACATTATAATATTATATCCCAAGGTACATAGCATTGCCTCCCTCTTTGACATGTTTCGTCCTAATTTTGGCCGAAATCGCTGCTCTGATACCACTTGTAAGGATATTACTTGTATAAATCAGAACATATGCAGTAGAATAACATGAGAGAACACCAAAATATAGGTAAATGATGACAATATGCTCATATAATAGCTTTTCCGCTTCGAGGGGGTAACCTCTAAACCATACAATAACACTCCAATACCCAATATGATGATCAACTACAACCTTCTAACCCCTATATATATCATTCTAACCTATGGCCAATACTGAGGCTGACCTCCTAAGCATAATGAATCATAAATGATATAATAAAATGATATGGTAAGCCATAAGTCGGCTACTGATATCCTAATACAAGCAATAGGTTAAGGGTGTAGCAGGGATAGATTTGTGATCATGCGCAACCCCTCTTGCCCCATTGATGATATGATACTTGATGATTAGCTTTAGCATACATGTGTGATGTAGACTTAGCATTTATTCATATATGATGTATAGATGTGACAAGTTTATGTGATATGATGATGAAGTGATAACACAATGTACAAGTAAAAATTAACAAGCAATAGTTAAACAAATCTAATCAAAGCAACACATTTATTTATAAGTATACAAGATAAAATGAACTCAATGCCATGAACTGCATATTATAGTAACCTTCAATCTAAGTAAGCAAGTGAATCCAATTTAAAGTACACAATACGAAAAAGCAATGTAACTAAAAACCATACAAACCAACAACTAAAAGTAAGTAAACCACTACTTTGTTTTTGTGGGACAGTTTTGGGATGTTTTTCGTTGTTTTTGGGTATTATCTCTAAGATAATTTTATATTGCTTTGGAGTTTTCTACAAAATGTATTTGAATGTTTTGATTTTTCCAAGGGACATATATGTATGTTTTGGAGTTTTCAAAAGTTATACGAATGTTTTTTATGTTTTCTAAAGCGAACATGCAAGCAAATGAAGAAACATGGATGCCCTCAGCATTAGATGGGATGTACAAGGGAATAATGTCGTGTGATATATGCCCGAAGTGACGTTGCAAAGTTTCCCCCGGCATGAGATGGGTTTATTCAATAGTTAAATTCTTTGCATTCAAAAGGTAGGATCATCCATATCATGGCAAAGAGGGATAGGCTCACAAAGGACTCAGATGAAGGTAAAGACCAACTTAGGACAAAGTTGTCACACTTCTAAAACCTCAAATGTTTGTGAACAATGGACCCTCCCTTGGCGCCGCAAACCGGTTTTCACCAAAGGACTTGTCCAAAGTGCTACCATTGTGTGGTTTTCACTATTGGACGCACCTATTTATTTATCTTTATCTTTTTTATTTTTATACTTTTTAGCTTTTTTGATATTTTAGAGACCTCATACTTAAGCATGGAAGCACTTGAGATGCATTGCGTTCATTGGTTGTCAAAGTGCTTGGCCATATAAATGGGCTAGCTTATAGGCACCTGAACTAAACTTGGTAACCAAAACATATGGTCCTAGCCAATTGGTCTCAAATTTCCCTTTCTTTTCTCAATCCTTATTGGTGTTCTTTTGATTCTCTTTTAACGCCAAGTCCCCTACCTTAAATTGACGAGGTATAACTCTTTTATTGTGGCTTTTCCACACTCAATCCTGATACACTTTAAGGTGATTGAGAGCATGAAGTAATTTATCTTCTAATAACTCCAACTCTGCCAGTCGGGCTACTCTGTGGTCCTCGTCTTCATTCAGGTAGTCCCTTATCTCAATGCGCAAAGAAGGGAAGTTGATTTCTAAAGATAGTACGGCTTCAGTGTCGAATACTAAGGAGTATGGAGTGGCACTTGTGGGGGTGTGGATATATGTTCTAAATGCCCAGAGGGTAGGATGAATTTGTAGATGTCAGTCACGACATATCTTGTTCACCATCTTCTCCATAATGCAAATGAGGGTTTTTTTGGAAGCCTCGACTTGCCCATTACCATGAGGGAAATAGGGGGTCAAGAACTTGAGGGAAATTTGAAAGTGTTTGTAGAGCATTTTTACAATTTAATTTTTTGAATGGCTTACCGTTATCAATGATAATAGTAAAAGGGATATTGTATCGACAGATGAGATGGTTCATGATAAATTTAGAAATTTGGTCACCTTCAACATAGGTGAGAGGAACAACATCTACCCATTTCGTAAAGTATTCAGTTGCAGTAATGATGAATTTATGACCATCTGAAGAGATAGGGTTAATTTTTCCTATTAGATTGAAACCCCACTTTGATAACGGCCAATGGGTTATGACAGGATGTAATGATTTCACTAGTGCATGTATCAAGTCACCATACTTTTGACAATCCATGCACTTCTTCACATGATTACAGTAGTCATGCTCCATGGTAGGCCAATAATAGTCTACTCTAAGAATTTTCTTCGTAAGGACGATCCCATTAGTATGATCCCCATAGATACCTTCGTGCACCTCTTTGATTGGTTGGATAGATTCATCCAAACTTAAACATCACAACAAATTCCCATTGTAGCCTCGGCAAAAGAGGGTTCCCCCAAGTAGGGTATAACGGGCTATACGATAGATGAGGGTGCGTTTTTCAACATGGGAAATGTTAATGGGAAGGTTCCATCATGAAGGTAATTAATATTTTAGTGTACCATGGGGAAAAGGGACCAACAACCTCGCACACTAAATCGGAGTCTAGTATGTCATATGTTGTTGTTCTTATATTTTCAATGAAGAATGATATGTCATTGTTCCCTGGCGGAATCCTCAACATGGATCCTATTGTATCCATAACATCTGCTGCTCTATTCTGGGATCTTGTTATCTACTCAAATATTAATTGATTGAAGAAATCTTTCAAGGAGTCGACCATTCTTTTATATGGAAGAAACTTTTCATCCTTGACCTTATATTCATCTATGACATGTTTGATAATGAGCATTGAATCACCAATACACTTAGCTCGTCTAATATCCCATTTGATAGCTAGCTTCATCCCTACGATGAGAGATTCATACTCTGTTATATTATTCATGCATGGGAACCCAAGTCAGAAGGCTTGGGGAATCAAAACCCCTATAGGATTGATTAGCACAACTTTGGTATCTAAACCATGAAAGGTAAAGGGGCCATCAAAGTATAGTTTTCATACAATAGATTCTTCAAGGTACATGATGGATGCATCTAGCAACTCCAAAATCAAGGATTTGGTACATAGTAGTGGAGATTCTGCTAACTGATCTACTAAGACTTGTCCTTTCATTGAATTTTGATGAAAGTACTCAATGTCAAACTCACTTAATAAGATGAACCAATTAGCCATATTTCCAGTTAGGGTGGATTTTGACAGTAAGTATTTTAAAGGATCAACCTTTGAAATAAGATTCATTTTATTGTTGAGCATATAGTCGCATAGCTTCTAAAAAGTAAACACTGTGTCTAGGCAAGCCTTATCAATCTGTGGATAGTTGAGCTCATATGCTATCAATATTTTTCTCAAGTAGTATACAACCTTTTCTCTCTGATCTTTATCATACTGGGCCAACAGTGCCCCAATTGAAAAATGTGGAGTAGAGATGTAAAGCAACAAGGGTTCTCCTATCGTGGGCGGCACGAGAACGAGAGGTTTAGCCAAGTATTCTTTTATCAAAGAGAACGTTTGTTTTTGTTCTGCCCCTAGGTGAAATTAACATCTTTCTTAAGAATATGTGTGAATGTATGACACTTGTCTGCTAACTGTGAAATAAACCTTCTAATGGCAAAAATTTTCCCTTGTAAGCTATGCAGCTATCTAATATTCTTAGGAGGAGGCATCTATGTGATAGCCATGACCTTTACAGGGCCCACTTTTATTCCTATCCTTGACATGATGAATCCTAGTAATTTCCCAGATAGCACACCGAAGACACATTTCTTTGCATTAAAGCGGAATTTGTAGTCCCTTATGCGTTAAAAGATATGCCATAATTTTTTTGGGTGCTCCTCCTGAGTTCTAGATTTAGCTAGTATATCATCTACGTAATCTTCCATGATGTCACTTATCATATCATGAAAGATTACAATTATCACCCTTTGATATGTATTGCCTACATTATTAAGGCTGAAGGGCATGACTTGGTAGCAGAATGTTCCCCATGGGGTTATGAAAGTTATTTTGTGTTTATCTTCTTCCGCAATCTTTATCTTATTAAAACCTAATAAGCCATCCATGAGCGATAGTATCTCATAACCAACAATACAATCGATGATCATGTCAATGTTAGGAAGAGAAAAATCATCCTTGGGACAAGCTTTGTTTATATCTCTGAAATCGGTACACACTCTAATACCAACTGGCTTTTTCTGATCTGGTACCGCATTAGAAATCCACTCTGAGTAGTCGATAAGTTTGATGAATCCTACTTCTAATAACCTTTCTAGCTCTTCCTTTACCAGTAAGGAGACACAAGGATGCATCTTTTGGAGCTTTTGTTTGATGGGCTTGGCGTACGGGTGCACAACAAGGTTGTGTACCACTAATGCAGGATCAATTCCTGACATGTCGGCATAAGACCAAGCGAATATTTCTGCATACTCTCTCAAGAGTCCTATAAATGTTTTTTGTTCTTTGGCTTAGAGTGAAGCTACGAACTTAACTATCCTCGGTAGCTCCTCTGTGTCGATGCTAACATCTATTGTATCTTCCACTAGTAGCTTTTATTCATCCTTCATGCACGTAGGATCGGGAGGGATATTGAGATCTTCCTCCATCAAAGGTGGTTCAGGGATATCCTCATCTTTAGGTTGATTAAGGCTCCCACCGGGCATGCCAAATGATGACACCTTAAACTTTACAAATTAAATTACATGACTAAGGAAGGCTAACACCATTGCCACCTCTAGTCAAGGTTCTAAGTCTAGGAATGTAACATTAAGATAGAAGCTTAAAGGAATGCTAAACTAACATGAATATAATTCAAAATCTAACTAAACATGCCTACTAATATGTTCAACTACCTAACATGGGCCTAAATAGACCTAAGAGGGAAATCAAATTGGTATGGTTCCTACTCCAAACAAGGTGAAATGGCCTTTCCAAATGACGACATGGTATTTTTGGATATCCATCTACTAACCTCATTGAAGGCTTTAGGAAAGGATTGAGCTTGGCTATGAATCATATTTCTTATATGAGATGCAAATCAAAGCATGGCGTAAAGTATTAAGGTATGAAGTGAACCCTTTTTATAGTTTTCCATTTAGGGAAAACTTGTATTTTGGTTCATGTGGGACTAAAAAGCCCAAATTAGATTAGAATTGCTAATCACAATTAGTAAATTAACAAGTGATTAAGAGGTGGGAGCCTTAATCAATTGCTTAGGGTCAAGAAGGAGGCTAGGATAAGCTTTTGAAGCTTACTGAGATGTTGTGGAGGAAAGTGGGGTGATTTTGAGTGGTTGGAAGAGGGGTTTGAGTCAATAGTAGGGTATATTGACCAAAACAAGGGCAAAATAGGCTTAATTAGCTAATAATCACTAATTATATGTTTTGAAGAGGATTTTGACTTACGATTCGTTGTAAAGTGGCATCCTGAATGTGAAAGAGGTTTGGTGACCAAAAAAGCGCTTGTTAATCAACCAAAGTGGTAAGAAACTTTAGTTAATTAGTGGAAATCACTAATCATAATGGAATTGGTAAGAATGAGAGTCATTTGTGTGTGTTTGGCAATAAGATTGCAAAAGCAAAATTTAGGTGTCTACAATTACATACATGAACCTCACACACTGCACACCATACATTACACATGATACACATTACACTCTTTATACATCACAAGTTATTCATACCTCTTTCTCGCAACATCTATCGTTTACTATACACATTATTCACACTGCACATTCACGCTATATCTTTCCCACATCTACTTTTACACATTGTACTCACTACCTTATGACACACTCTAGTTTTGTGGTCCATATTCGAATGTTGATGGTTTGCATCTCAAATGGACCTCATCTCACTCACTCACATTCACTCATTTTCTCGCACACTCTTTGCGCTTCACGCTTTGACGATCATATCTTTCTATTACACATAATTCAAATCATTTCCCAATCATGCACTCTCATTTTTAGTTCATTATTGACTACTGGGGGTGAATATACAAATGAACCTCATCTCATACACATCCACTTGGGGGGCACATTTCTCCTATCACTCACTCAGAATTCCATTCCATTTACACTCCACAACATACTACATATCTTGGTTGCAGTTAGTCTTGCTTACACTTACTTGTTACATGTACACTCTTTTACACACGCTAGATAGATATCTTGTATGTCATTATCTTTATCATACACACATGCACATTCACTTGCTTTCTAGTTATGATCACAAATTATACAGGTCTATTCCACGCAACATGGATGTTTGTCGCAATACCTATTACTAGTCCTACTACAGTTCTTAAGGGCATCCACTTTCATACATAACATGTGCTATTGTTTCATTTTGTTTCATGGCACATTATTATCAGATTATTCACGTTTTGACATATTTTTATATTTCTACCATGCTAATAGGGGCTTCATGTGCAACATTTGTTCTGCATGTCTTTTTGCCACCATTATTGTCTATTACATTGCTTGTTCTTGCTTGTCATTATTTGTCATTATTTGTGGGCTTTTCCCTTTGTCTTGTGTGCACATTATCTGCATTTGGAATTTTTAGCCTCGATTGTGTCGCGACATTTGAGTGGTGTCCCATGTTTTCCACCCACTTTTCACGGTCTATATTGTCTTCTTACGTGTTTACATTATATTTTTATGTCTTAGCTTACACATTGTATGTTTTGCTTATATTTTGTCTTCTACATGGGTGTTTGTTGTTTCTTATACTAGCACTTGTCTTTTAGCCACTTTGTTTACACATGCCTTGGTTCTACCAAGCACACTCCCTTCCTACTATAGGACATAATTTTAGCACAGTGGTCGGTCCTTTTTTGGGCCACACACTCCTTCAATGACCTCAAATGCACCCCAAATGATGGGGTGTCATTTGGGTGAATCAGTCACCCCATACAATGTGATACATTATAATTTCAACATAACACAATACCTGTACAACATAATATTCAGTATCATACAAGGCTTAGAATCAGACTTGGGTCCTTAGTACAACATAGACACTAACACCTAGACTAGGATAGTAGCACCTAGGTGCACCTGACCCTTCTTGGACGCCTGTGACCAGGGGCAGTTACAAAACATTTGGTATTTCAACATAGTCTACAGAACTCCACACATTGTCTTTTACAGGGCACACAGTCCTTAGCACTCGGCATGCATGCACTACACAACATTTTCACTTTTGCATTGGATCGAATTGTTTAAATTGTTTGATTTTTTACATACCATATATAGTGGTGTTCTACATTGCGGGAAGCAGTTAAAGGTTGGAGGATGACACCATATTTTTCTCCATACACTTCTTTCATGACTTGGTGTGAGATCACCCCAAAAACTCACAGCTAGCGCAACTAGCATGAAATCACCTGAAAAAACTCATTCTTCTACAATAACTTAAGGATTTTTTCCACACCCTTTTACTCGTCATGGATTAGGTGCACATATTCCTTTTTTATTTTTCACATTTTACATACTTTTTACACATTTTGATCATATTCATGCGTATTTGACTACTTGTTCGTTCTTCTCTTTTGCATGTCCATCCTTATAAGAAGCGGTAGTCACTTCACAATATCAACAACAATAATCACATCAACGTTGACATCGATAACAGGTACATCGCGACATCTACATATGTGTTTCCATCCTAGGATCATTTTCATCATCACTTTTTTGCACTTTCTCCTCCTTAGCATCAACACTTCACATTTTTATCAATCCATGCTTTTGTCTTGTCCCTCGACACACTCTCATCATCAATCTAGATGGTTATAAACTATGCATCTCTTATCTACTTTATATTATCGATATTTTTCTCAACAACATAAAGTGGGGGAAAATGTCGACACAAAATCACGCACTTTGGGTAACTATTTAGCCTTTATTACATACTACTATTCGTATGATTCCTAAGTAAGAAAATTATTAATCAACCCATGTCTTTTGCCACCTTTCTTTACTTTTTGTTTCCTTGCACCCTTATCTGCTTAGCCTACCTTTTTATACCTTGACATTTATCACCCTAGACACTGGTACCCAGCTTCGACACCCTCGTACCCTCTGGGTGCCCCTGACCTTAGTATACTTCATTCACACTTTTCGGGTCCTTTCTAGCCGTTTGAACATCTTATATTTTTGGTAATCAATGTTTTTAGGATTAATTATGAAATTCAAGCAAGGGAATCATATAAATATAAAGTTATGTGATCATAAAAAGGGACCAAACACTAAGCATTAGCTATCACCACCTAAGGTTGCATCCATTAAGCATCTAAGAGCTCCATTGCATACATCTAGTGCCATCCAAGGGACACAAGAGTTGGTTATTCTACATACACTTAATAAGAGGGAATTTCATTCTATTCCATGCACACATTTATTACATTTATTTATATCTAGCTATTTGCTCGATATCAAGTGTGACACGCACAAGAGCCACCTAGGGCACACTTTCACACACACACAAAACTACATTGGGTCTAAGATATAGTGCATCGTTCAGTCACAAGATCACCATTGTGACAACTGAGGATAGTCTGAACCCTCATTCTACATGTTTCCTTTTTAGGATTTGATGTCTCTTTGAGGGTTTTGCAGGTCATTACTTCATTGCAAGTTTCTAGTGACTTTGGCGATCATTGTGCGACCTTATAGTGCCCAAAGGAAAATAATGATGAATGCCTCATGACCACTTGCATGAGGTTTTCTAAGCCTTTTCACATACATAGGCACCCAAAAACAGGTCTAGGGTGCCCGCAGGTGCCCCAGTCTAAGCAGATTTTCAGCTCACACAATTTTCTGAGGCTCTGTGCGACGCTTCTCCCTCTTTGTTCATACGGTCAGTACTTTGGCATAGTCTAGGAATAGTTTTGAAACAACTAACTCATATTAACCCTTATTTACACTTAGGGTTTCATACATTCTGGCTTAGTTTACTTGGGTTAATTCCTGGATTTAATTGATTATTCATTTACTGCTACAATAACAATCAGATTAGGAATATATTTCCATATTTAGCTTAATCATTTCCCCATGGGGTAGTGAAAGATTTATTTTCTTGATTATCAAGGTTAATTTTAATCTAATTATATCTCACAAAGCCATGCATGAATGAAAGCATGTCATGACTAGTAATTGTGTCAATAAGTGGCAAAGGAAAACTATCTTTATGGCATGTTTTATTAAGGTTGTGAAAATTGGTGCAACAATGGATTTGGCCATTAAGTTTCATTACTAGAATGATATTGGAAACCCATTATGGATAGTCAACAACTCAGATAAATCCACCATCCAATCATCATTGTATTTCTTCTTTAACAAACAAGGCTACACGAGGGTGCATCTTATGAATTTTCTTTTATATAATTTTATCACCCTCATGGAACATGATGTTGTGATTTTCCACCAAAGGTTCAATGTCAAACATGTCATTATAGTGTCATGCAAAGAGATCTGGAAAATCCTTAAAGACATGTTAAATATTAATTTTCTTAGTAGCACTAAGAGTTGCGGCAAAAAGAACCGAGCGGGTATCGTCGATGGTACCAAGGTTATATGGCGTGGTATCTTTAGTAAGCAAGGTGGATCGATCCTCAACATATGGTTGTATTAGAATAGTGTCAGGTGTATGTGTGTTTAGATCAGTAGGGTCACTTTCACCAAAGTAAGAGGTGTTGTGTAGTGAGGGGGGAATTTTTTTTATAAAAATGGGGGGGAGATGCTTGTAAGCCACTAAGTATTTGAGGAGGGCCTCATCATTGAGAAAATCATCCAAAAAAATAAAATTGGGAGAGATGACACTGTCAATAAGGTACAGGTTGACCAATTGAAGCTTATATGAAAAAAATCATTACATACCTCTTGGGGGTACTTAGAGCGAAGAAAACGTGATTTAAAAGAGAGGGAAAGAGGATGACGAGGAATATAGCTAACTCCAGCCTTATCGAGCTGTGTGGGAATGGACACATGATTGGGAATTCCCTGACCATCTCTACTAAGACCATGCCCAAAAAATCCATGTTATAACAAATATTTATAACCTAGACCATATGTATTATAATCAATAATATGTTTTTTTGTCTTGACAATGGGGATATGTGGATTCTCATGCTTAATAGTAATATAAAAAGTGAAGGGTGATGGATCATCCAAAACATCATATAGGACTCTGTGGTATAAATACTTAACCCGTGCATGTAGAGTAGGGGGCACACCATGTATGACATGCAACCAAGGTTGACCTAGAAGAATATTATAATTGATATTATTACACATTACCTAACATGGAACATTAAGAGTACAAGGACCTATTATAATTGGTAAAGTGATATCCCACAATCCTCACTTTGTCATATTATCAAATCCATAAATACATAGAGAAGAGAGAGTTAGGTCAGTAGCAAAAAGTCCAATTTGATGTAAAAAAGAAATATTACATATGTTAAGGCCATAACTATTATCAATAAGAGCATGTTTTACCAATGCATTAAATATTTTGGCTTGGCTATACAATAAAGGAGCAATATGAATGTCAGTTTGAGAGGTAATATCAACTAGTGTGAAGGTAATATCTTCATCATTCATCGTAAGAACAACTGTGATACAAGATGATGTATAGTCTATAGAAACATCTAGACAGATGCATGTATCTTTGAGAGTGGTTGTGATAGTTTGCATGCATACTAGGTGGGTCTCGAGATAAGTTAACAAAGATATATCGATTATAAACTCTAAAAACACAATGTAAGTAGATCCTATGTAGGTACATGTGTGAGATTGAGAAAGTGTATATTACAAACAATTTGGGGATCTAGGGAAACTAATGTTTAACCAATTTCAGGTTCTCCAAATTATTTAACCTAAATGGTTAATCTTTAAGGGGGTAGTAACCAATGGTAGATTAACCCAATTAATTATTTTCCAAATCTAATGACAACAATATCAGGAACAATCATTGAACAAATCCAACTAATTATAAATAATGTAACAAATTACTAACAATGAGAAGGAGAAGAATACTAAGCTAATATTCCAACTTCTATGTTGATCTGGGATGACTTGATGACTATAAAACGTTGGAAATGATTTGACAAAGCTTTTCCACTGAAACTATGTCCTGAATAGCTACTTGGACCAAAGTATATGGTACGGCCTAAAACATACCCCCATTATAGCCCTTTTTGTACACCCTCATCCCTCTACACTTTCAACTCCTGAAAAATTTTGGTTCTATGCACTAATTCTTGATCTACTCCTGCAATTTGGACTTTTGACATTGTGTGATGCTCATTGTGTGGCTAATTGAATCTTCAAAACCCTAGATGGTGAAAGAGTCCTGTAGAACAAACATTAGTTAAGTTTTGGGTAACCATATGCATCGTTGACGTCGCCAATACTCTAAAGAGGGATCAAACCACACATCATTCTCGTCTAACACGTGATATCTATAATGTGTGCAATCATATTGATAATCATGACCTTATAATAATGTGATTATACTTGACCTTTTCCCTAGCTTTATTTGACTTTGAAAATGTGCCTTTTGTAATTGTAAATCTAAGTGGATGACTACCCTAGAATGAGCATGTAGATTATGTGAGGCTCAAGGGAGTCTTGGAGTAACTTTTCTTGTGCTTGCTCTTAGTGTTTTCTCATTATAATTTCAGGAGTGAAGTAGGTAGAATGCCCTCTCTTAATGAGAGATGAATAACTTGCTTATGTATGTGTTTTAGATTTGGAAAACTTAAATAAATCCAACTAGAAGTGTACCAAAGGAATTTAAATTAATAAAACTATTGTTAGAGGAAGAGGGACCAAAGTGGCCAAGTCGACCCATAACGTATGGGCACTGTGGCCCTTTCTGGATGTTATGGTCCCAGACGCATGTGTGAGTAATCTAAAATTTGGGATTGTAATATGTGAGGGTGTAACCTAATTTGATGGATGAATATGGCCATTATGAAAACAAATGTGTTGTGTGTGCAAGCAATAATAAGTGAGATATATCTAGGGACAACATAATTGGTCAAATTGAGAAAGTGTGGGGTAGTGCAAGAGTATTATGATTTATGTTGTTGGAAGACATGGATTACCAAAATGAGTGTTTACAAGTTGTCATGGTTCCTTGAATTTTTCTCTCGGGGATATCCCTCCATACTATACATGTGTTATTATTTCATTATAATTCTTTTTTACTTCCTCATTACGCTTGATTAAATATATTGTGCACTATATGTTATATTTTGAACTAATAAGACTAACACATGTGTCTTATGTAGTGTTGACATATCTTGCTTCAAATTATCTCGTATCACTTATTGCTCTTATTACTATTTGATATGATTACTTGTTAGACAACTTTTATAGTTATTGGTGTTACTACTTGTATGCTTCATTGTATGTGGCCTAATTTCCTTGATTGTCTTGTTACATTGTGGGTGTCCCATGTTTGTGGTTCTATGCCTTCTTGTTCGACATTGATTTCTCTTATGTGCGACCTACGTGCTTTGATTTTGTCTTGTAAAACATTTGGTGTCCCATGTTTTCATCTCTATACCTTAATATGACTCTATTTTACATGCTCTTATGTGTGTTTACTCACTTGATTGTTGTTTTGGATCTATTTTAGATCTATTACATTTGTGTTGTTGTTACTATCATTGTCATAGTTTTTATAACTAATCGTATTACTCTTGTTGTTATGGTTGTTTGCTTCTTTGTGTGTCATGGTTGCCACCACACACAACCCTTTTTTTTTGTAGGTATATGTTAGCCAAAGGTGGCCACTATTTCACCTAATTTGTTATTAGTTAAAACTAAATAGGGGATAGGTTAGGAGGAATGCCTGTAAGATATAGGTCGAAGATTGAATGCGCGCGTTAGTGACTTTTTTATCCAAGCTGATCATGAAGAGCTTCCCTTTGGCTAGGGGGAACAACCTGTAAGAAACACAACAAGACCACAAAATGGCATTAATAATATAGGTTAGTGGAATACCTAACAGATGCTAGATCCAAGAAGCGTGATGCTTCCTAGGAGGCTGTCAATCCACTTTCAAATACAAATTAATGCAGCAAATATCACGAAATAAAAGAAATCCTACTGTAGTTATACGATTTAGGTATCTCGTGCAAATACAATAAGTAAATCTAATCTAACAGGCAAAGTTATGATAAGATCTAGAGGTTTGGTAAGTTGTTCTAGATTTTACAGATCTGACAGAGGTATGGGATTGATCAAGTAAGGTCTGGGTTGATTTTGGTTGATGGATAGGCTTGTTGGTCAGAATATTGGTCAGGTGACCGATGTCGGTAAAGAGGTGAAACTAACAATGGTTAGGTAAATCGACATCGGTAGAGAAAATTGGCAATAATTTAATCAAAATGGTTTTTGGGCTTCTTTGTGATTGCACAGAGAGTGAAAAGGAAGTGGTTAGGTTCATAATATTACTGAGAAGACTCAAAATTATATAGGGGGAAGTCACAAAAGGCAAAAAGGTTGTAGGTGGTTGGGTTGGTGGATTGGTGAGAATGTGGAGATAAAGGAATATAGGAAGAAGTAAAGTATAATGAAAGAGGTAATGAATTTATACTTTAAGCAAGCACAATATGATTGAAATCACAAATACTTACTTGCATTTCTAGATATGGTAGGTGAAGGTGGATGGTAATTGATCCGTGAAGAGATTCTAGACTCAGTGTCATGGCAGTACTCTCGGAGTGTTCTCGTGAGTATTCCAATGCCCTGGAAGGAGAACCAGACACTTTTTTGGGCCTGTGGTTGAGTATTTTGTATCATCTAGATGCTGAGAGGCTTTGGATTCACACGTGAATGCAATAAAACTCTCCAAACTAAAATGAACAACCAAAGTAAAAGGTTGCAAAGTTGTATATAAAGGAATAGATGGCAGTTAGGTGACCGACGCCAATCGAGGGATAACCGGCATCGGTTAAGGTAGATAAGTCTAGGTTTTCCAAAAACATGCAGATATTCCCAAATTTGGTTTGCTTCCTTCATTAAGTCTTCTTAGGAAAGTAGAGTTCACGTGAGAGAATGCATGAAGAACTAAGGAGAGGTCTAGTTAGGTTTAGGAAGAAGTCTTAGTTAGTTAGGTCAAGTTAGTGACTCAACACTAGGATTTATAACTCAGTGTTTATGGTGATGAATCAGTGCTAAGGGTGGTCACTCAGACACTGTGAGTTAAATGCCCCTAGAATTGGTTTAGGGTGAGGTGTCATGGTGAGGTGGAGGTGTGAGGGTGGAATTAATTTAATCAAAATAATTAAATTAATTAATAATATGAAGGTGAATATATTAATAATAATTATTAATGGGTCAAAGGTGTTCTTAATTAATTGAAAGGGACCAAGGGGAGTGTGACCCAAATTTGGTGTCTACAACCACGTCTTTAAATTTGTAGACTCTTCGATAACTTCTCAAACATATGGTGTATGGGCACACATTTTATTTTGAACCACATGCTCAATTGGTTTTTCACATGTGCCTAAAATGAGGGGGCATTCATCCGGGTATATTTTACACTTACAAATATAATCATAGGCTTATACATAGGTTTCCATAGGGAAAAAGTACTTAGAAACAACTCTAGATATCAAATTTTGGTAGAAAATACATAGTCAAAAATGTATAGAAGAGTCAAGACTGTACATACATTTCTAACCACATCATATGTTTTTACTTTGGGGGCAAAACACCAAATTTATCTATAATTTTAGTTTTTTCAACATAAGTATAGGTTTTTGGCACAATATCATACTTAGATGACACAGTTCAAATCAGATTACATGGGGCATGAAATATTTCATTCCTCCTCTTCAGTACTCAGTTCCAGTTGCAAAATATAGGTGTTTTAGGGGTAGGGGTCTCCTTTTCCATTGATATTTTTATAAGATTACATACTCTTACTCAATGGTAAATCACATGGGAAGAGCATAGGGGTACTCATTTTCATTATATCTTGTGTCTATATACTTAAGAAAATTGGGCCTAGATCTGTCTACAACACTGTGGTCCATAGGGTTATGGAAAGTATTGAAATAGCTAAGTTATTCGTAAGCAGTCTTTCCTCTCCTCGTATTAAAGGGGAAGATATCAAAGTTAATAAAAACTTTAATACACGGTTGTTTTCATTCATGGGGTGCATTAGTACCTCCTCCTCCTTCTATTTGATTTAGGGTTACATGCATTCAATACTCTAGTTTCTCCTCCAACACAATTGGGGATTGATCACCCCCAAGCTTTTAGAAAAGTTCAGCAACAACAATTTGAATCCAAATATCCAACTGCAAGCAAGGAGTGGGAATCTCTTCCCTTCACAAAATAAAAACATGTACTCTTTCCATGTTTTACATCTCTTTCTTTCACTTTATGCAAGTTTAAATTCTTTAGTTATTGTTGAGTTGCAATTCAATTTTCTACTATATACATTGACTACACTTTGTGTTGCAAGTTTCATCATGGAGTATGCCAACACCAACATATGTAGACAAAAAAACTCTAAGCAAAGATAAGGTGTGTATACACACTTAAGTATTTTTTCCTTTAAACATGTAATTTTCATTTCATACTTAAAGGGTGGTAAATGTAAACACTTAAATTTGACAGTTCACCCTTTTCACATTGTTTATTACAATTGTCCTTCCTGGCTAAGACAAATACCCATACCATATCTCCTCTCAATTCATGTTGCATTCTTCTTCTCAACTTGCTCATTTTCATACACCTATGTGTCAATTTTTTTTTAATATTACTATATAAGGCTGATGCTAAAACTATATGTTCCAAGATGCAACTCTCAAATTCCATTTTCTACATCTTTATACAAAATTGTACAGTTTTTTCAAGATGTATAGTATGGTCCTAACTGACTTATACAGTTTTGACCTAGCTCAGTTTCCAACTCTAATTCCAATGCACCATGACTTGTTGGGGATTTTTATACCTTGGGTTAAACTTATTATAATGTTTTACTTTCAGAGCCCTATATAAGTAAGTTAACACTACCTCAATCACTCACTTGGAAATCATATGGCTTTCTACTGAAATGCTCACTTCCAACACTCGTAAAAGACACTCAAGGCTAGGGTTCATTTTAGGGGTGAATATTCGTGAATAGGAGAATATTATGATTTTTGAATTTTGAAATTGGCAAATTTTTACTACTGTACGGTAGCACGTTCACCAAAATTTTATGGGTCCTAAATAAATTTGACCATAATTTTGGCTTGGTATTTCCACTAAGTGCCAACCAATGTTAGTATATTTGCCTTCATGTTATAATATACCATCATATATAGGATTAATTCACCATAATATAACAATACAATATAATTTCAAAAAAAATTAATTTTGAGATCTATAGTTGAAACCAAAGGTAAAAGCGAATAAGCCTGTGAAAACGCTGAAAGTATAAGCCAAAAATCCGAAGGAATAAGTGAAAGAGGTAAGTGAAAAAGTTTGAACTCTCAATCTGTTAAGTTTTTTTTACATAACTGTTACTAGACATAAATCCAAATACATGATGTCCTCCTGGTAAGGTGAATATGTAATGTTGTACGGTAGCAAGTATATGTTACCGGTCGACATCACAAAATGTGTAGCCAATCGATAACTATTAAGTATTATCAGACGATACCTTAACTTTTGTTACCAACCAGCAACTAATATGTGTTATCGTGCGGTAACAAACATGTGGTACCGTCTAATTACATATTTGTGTTACCGTATAATAACAAATTTAAAACCCTGGATTCACCGTCATCTTGAAACCCTCCTTTCCAAGATTCACCACCAATGTGAATAGATTTTTCGGCACATTTGCCACCCATTCTATAATTATTTTTTAGAGGGAGATCTTGAAATGAACCCTATACAAGGCTCCCCAAATCTTCCTAAATGTGATGCACATCCATTAGGGAAAACACTACTATAGTTCTGAAGCACTTGCTATCAATATTTCACCCCGTGCCAAATATTGGATCAGTCACGACCCCGTATAGAAGGAACCTGAGAAAACTCATTCAAATCCTGTAAATTGGTCGCAGAAGGACTCAACCATGGAGTGGTGGAGGCTAAGAGAGGCTAAAGGACCCTGCGTAAAAGAATGACTCTATCGAGCCGTTATGTGTCTTAGTTTCATTCTTCAAGTTACAGGTAGACTCAACTATGGGATAGTAGGGTCAGACAAGAAGGGGCAATGCCGTAGAGGAACCAAAAATAAGAAAGGGAAGAAACAATGAAGATCCAAAGTCCTAGGGCTCAAAACGGTTCAAGAAAAGGTCCAAAAACGACTAAGTATGGAGGAGGCAGCGGAAGAGACCACGTGTCTTAATGTCGCTTCTCCAAAAGTGAATTCAAAAAGGGAAGCCCAAACGAGCACCAAGATGCTGCGTGGCCCTGTTAGGTGAAATGGAGGAAATGTCTTCAGGATTTCAATGCAGGATCTTCTTGCCTCAACGACTAGATCAGATTTGATCTGTTCCGCCATTTCCTCTTCCTTCAAGGTGCCGCAACAAGGATTGATACAATAAAGACGGATTTGGGGGCAGATTTTATCTGAAGCATTATCAGCAGTGGTTGAACTTCAACCTGCTTTTCCCGCTTCTCTCTCTCTCTTCCTTCTATTTGTTTGAATCTATAAATACGGGGGCATGATTCATTGTAAAGGGTTGGACATTCCTTGTTTTGTAGGCTCCCTTTTTCTTCTAGCAAAGGGATTTGTGGAATTTCAGGGCTTCCATCAAAGTCGCAATATATTTCTTGCCTCCTGGTTGTCTTGTAATGTATTGTATCAATCTGCAGAACAATAAAACACATTTGTGATCAATTATAGATCCTTCCTGTCTCTTTTGCTTGCATCTGGTCTTTTGTTATAAATTTGGTTATATGTGTTTGATTATTGCATGTATTTGTTGGTTTGTGTCTATCAGCAGAACTAGTGTTCATCATTCCTTCGGTGCATCACCTTGTAGTTTAGTTATTGTTTATTTCTTGTACCACTTTCTTATCCCTGTCTCCTTGACAAGTTTTAGATTAGGTATAGAGATAAATCCTTTGCAAGTTCTCACATATGCATCTAAACAAAGGAATAAGGAACCAACCTTTAATTTGGAGAGCTTTCCCATTTTGCAAGGTCCCACACCTTGGGGAAAGTTCAATGTTATGCAATCACACCAACTGAATCTACCTTAGAAAAGCATATTTTTAGAACTCATTTGGGGGTGATGTGATTTTGCACTAACAGTTTTGGCACGCTCGGTGGGACTAAGAATTCTCCATCTTATTACAGTAGGAATTGATGTACACTTGTTGTGATTTTAGCTTTTAAGAAGCCTTAAAATTGTACATCTAACAACTCCAAAAGAAATAAATCTACTGGTTTCAGCATCCAAAGCTTGGGAGATTCATGAGAAAATCCCAGTCTAGAGCAAGGAAAGAAGGTATATTTGAATACTTGCGTCTATCCCCGGGTAGATAAAGGAAAGGAAGAAGAGTTCAGAGGTCTCCATCTCCACCAAGCATAACATTGTCAACACCTCCACCTGTAAGGCCTTTCTTTCAATCTGCAAGGGTTCTTAGGCCAATCAGAATGGCACAGTAGTCCAATCGCCTTGAATGCACAAAACCCAGTTCTGATTGCAGCATTAAAGAGCATCCCATATTTCACTGGGGAAAATCAAACTTCTCCTGGTGACCATGTTCAATATATTGCAAATGGTTGTATAATCCATGAGATCCATGAGATGGACATTGTAGTCAAGTTGCTCACCTCTTCACTCAAAGGGAAAGCTTCACAATGGTTCAGGAGTCTTGAAGCAGGCTCTATCCAGAACTGGAACCAGTTGTGCACGACTCTTCACAATCAGTTTAGGGAAAAAGGCGATAACATGTCTTTGTTGGAGCAACTAACAACAATCAAGAGAGCCCCGAATGAGCAGTTGATAGACTTCAACCTCAGATTCCAGCGGACCTGGGATAGGATTCCAACATCAGTAAAGCCCAATAATGAAGGTGCCTTCTTATACTTTCCTAGGGCTTTAAATTCTAATATTTCTCTAATGATTCAGTCAATGGGGGCACTACATTACCTACAGTCTATAGCCTCATACGGGCTGAGAACCATTTGATTCAAGTTGGTAAAATTGCTCCTAGGCCATCTATGCCTCTGTACCTTGAGTTAGGAAACCTAGATGCTAGCCAAATGCCCACATTAGCTCCTATACCCACCTCAGGAGTTAAAGCTCAGTTGAAGCTTCCACTTCATCATCTAAAACCTCTAAGGAACTCTAGGAAGTCATGAAACAACCTTAGAACCTGGGGAATGAGCTAGTGACCATCAAAAGACAACAAGCTTAGAGTTCTAGGCCGTATCAGCCTCAAGCTCATCCCTAGGCTCAATATCAAGCCAGACAACCCCAGTATCAGTAGAATAGGCCACTACCTCATACTGCAAATCAGAGCCAAAACCAAGGACAACCCCAAGTTGCTAGACCTTTTAGGTCTTATGATCCAAACGTAGCTTCAACATCAAAGGCATTGGTTCTTGCACATAACAATATGGCACAGGAATATGATTGGTGTTTTCCATGCAGTTAACCACATAACCAATCAACGTGTTTTAATGGTGCTCTAAACCAGGATTTGATGGTGCAAACCAATATGGTGCCATAGGAACCTAGCCAAGAGGGAGATAAGCAACAAGGAGCTCAACAAGGTGAACCCCAAAATGAGACTATGCTTGTAAACTGGCAGGATGAAGACTTATGTGGGATGAATCAGTTCCCTTCTCAAAGTGTGGTCGCTAATACACGGTCCAAAAAGAGAAGTATTGGAGAGGGCCAACCACTGAACTCAGGTGACCCTCAACCTTCCATCACTCTGCAAGGTCCTAGTGTTCCGAGTGAAACTCCCAACATGCAGAGCCAATCCAAGCCACCTTCCAAACCCAGTCAGGCACCAGTTGTAACAACCCATGTGCAAGAAAGAAATGTGTCTAAGAAGGGGCAGAAAAAGGATAGCTCTTTCAATATTATTAAGCAAATGAAAAGAACAAGTGTGAACATTTCACTATGGGAGTCATTGGCCATTCCAGGGCAGAGGGATCTATTACAAACTGTCATGCGGAATTGATCAAGTTCAAATCACCCCCCTAACTAGCAAGAAAGAGTGTTTGCCAATGCAATTCAACCTGGGAGGAACCAATATCAACAGCAAGGTAAGAACTTGGGACCTCCTCCATTCTATGTCTCATTAATTATTGGAGACAAATTAGTGTACAATTGTATGATTGATTATGGGGCTAGTAGTTCTGTGATGCCCAAACAAATAGCTGATCAGTTGGGTCTCTAATATGAGGTCATCTCTAGAGGAGTAGTCCAATTAGATGGGATAGTAGTGACCACTATGGGAATCATCAAGGATCTGAGTCTCACTCTACACGCTTTCCCTAATGTGACTATTGTGTACAAAACATGTATCAATCATAGATTTGCCACCACATTTTGCTTTGTGTTTGTCTAGGGACTTCACTGAAAAAATTGGAGGCTACCTATCTTTTGATTGGTCACATATGCTCTTTAGGATAAGGTATGGTGCGAAGGACATAATCAGATCTGAACCTATTTTTGATTATCATATTGAATCCTATGTACCTATTGCATTCAATGCCAATTTCTCAACTTTTGACCAAGAAGACCTTCTAAACACTTCTGAAGCAAATACCAAGGTTGGATGTATCCCAGACTTGAATCTCGATGATTGGGCCAACAAAAGCCATGATTTTGACCCCTATATGGAGATGGAAGAATCTGAGCTAGGTGTCTACTGCCTACATGAGGAGAATCAACCTCTTCCTAACCTAATTAAGCCATGAATACAAGGATGACAATGAGGTATAGAAATTGTTCTTTGATGGCTCAAGGAGTAGACAAGGAGCTAGAGGAGGAGCCATGATTGTGTCCCAAAGAGGTATGAGATATTATTCGGCCTTTAGATTCTAGTTTGCTTGTTCAAATAACACTGCTGAATATGAGGCTTTAGTCCAAGGTCTTCATTGGGTAAGGAAGCTAGGGATCAATAAGTTACAAGTGTTTGGTGACAGTGAACTAGTTGTCAATCAGGTCAGAGGACTTAATGTTGTCAAAAAATGACATGCTCAAGAACTATAAGAGTAGGGTATGGGATCTCATGGAGTATTTTAAGGCCTTCAGTATTATGTCCATACCTAGGAAGGAGAATGAAGCTGTTGATAGACTTACAGCAGTAGGAGAAATGTTTGTTGTGGTTGACAACATCAAGAGGGATAGAGAACAACTACATATCCATGTGGTTGTGAGGCCAGCATTGCTGGATAATAATACATGCTGGCAGGTGTTTGAGAATGATCAGCAGATCATTAACTTTTTACGAGAAGAAGCTAAATTCTCAGTTAGAAACCAGAGCAGACCAGAGCAGCAATATGGGAATCAGATAGTACAACTGCATACAAACAAACTTCCCAAAGGCTTAGTGACACTAGAATCTATTTTCAATCCCAATGATCAGTTCATAAAAGATAAGGTTAACATGTAAATTAAAGGAGAAGATTCAAATTCAATCCCAGTTGGAGAAGACAAAACACTTTAAATTGGCAAAGTGGCCACCAAACAAGAAAGGTATGAATTCATACAACTTTTCCAAGATTTCCTGATGTGTTTTCTTAGAGTTATGAAGACCTAAGAGGGTTCAATCCAAATCTAGCACAACACACAATCAAACTAGATCCAATCACTCAGCCCATCAGGCAGAAGCAGAGACTAGTCAACCCACATATAGAGCCTCTGATGAAGAAGCAGTTGAACAAGCTAATAGAGGCAAGCATCATATTTCCAATCAAACACTCAAGCTAGGTTACAAATCTGGTCCCAGTCAAGAAGAAAAATAGAGAAATCAGGGTGTGTGTTGACTTCAGGGATTTGAACAGAGCCTCCCTCAAAGACCACTACCCACTCCCTTTAATGGAGCAGATCTTGCAAGTAGTGTCTGGGTCAGAAAGGTTCTCCCTCCTAGATGGCTACTCAGGGTACAACCAGATCATGGTGAAATAAGATGATCAATTTAAAATAGCTTTCACTACCAAATGGAGAACCTATGCCTACAGGAAAATTCCATTTTGATTATCCAATGTCGGAGCCACTTTTCAAAGGGAAATGGATATGGCATTCAAGGGGTTGAACAACAAAATAGTGTTGATATATCTGGATGACATTACAGTGTTTTCCAAAAATGCAGCAGACCACCTTTTCCATCTAAGGCAGGTGTTCTAAAGATGTAGGAGTTTTAGGGTGTCACTGAACCCCAAAAAATGCATATTCTTGGCCCATGAAGGCAAGCTTCTAGGCCATATTGTCTCAAAAGAAGGATTGGAAATTGACCCGGAGAGAGTCCAAGCAATTTAAGAGCATTGCCATTACCAAGTCACAAGAAGGCTCTCCAAAGCTTCTTGGGAAAAATTAATTTTGTCCGCATGTTTGTTCCAAACTTTGGTGCCCTTGTTAAGCCAATAATGTCGATGCTGAAGAAGAGTTTAACATTCAGGTGGACAACTGAAGGAAAGACAAGTTTTGAGGCTATCAAAGAAGCCATTTCACAAGCCCCAGCTCTTGTGAATCCATATTTCTTTAAAGACTTCATAATGTATGCCTTTGGTAGCAGTGACACAATTTCTACAATCTTGGTTTAGCAAAACAAAGAAAGTATAGAACAGCCAATTGCTTTCTTCAACCAGAGTCTGGAATATTATGAGGTGAGGTACTCCTTCATTGAGAAGTAGGTCCTGGTGGTAATCAGAGGATTGAATAAATTTAAGCATTTGGTTTCAAACAACAAAATCCAACTATTGGTATCCCATGCGGGAGTTAAAGAATTCCTTCTCAGCAAGGACTTGAATGAAAAGGGTGCAGGATGGATCATCCGTGTCATGGAATATGACATTGAGATCAAGGTCACCAAGCTGGTCTGTGGGAAGGGGTTTTGTGAATAACTATTCTCAGGTCAATAAGATGAAATAGACAGTGAAAAGGAGGTTATTCTTGTTCTACAAGATGATCAAGAAGAAGGGAGAGATGACGTACCTTACTCCTTGTTGGACCCAAGACATGGTGCACTTCCTTCGAATGTGCCTATGTCCTCATGGGATGAGTAAAGCAAAAAGGAGACATTTTAGGTTATAGGCCATCCCATATGTCCTTATTGATGGTGTCATGTTCAAAAGAGATATCAATGACATTCTGCTAAGATGCATTAAGACATATCAGGTGGAGAGAGTGCTACAATAATTCCATGTTGAAGTAGTTGGAGGTCATTTTTATCCAAGAGTGACAGCACTCAAAATCATGAAAGCAGGATATTATTGGCCCTGAGTGTTTAGTGACTGCTACACATGGATCAAAAGGTGCAAGAATTGTGCATTCTTCAAAGGCAAGGAAAGGTTATTAGCATTTCCATTGCACCCAATCTCAGTCGACCAACCTTTCATGCAATGAGGATTGGACTTCATTGGAGTCATCAATCCAAATTCAAGCTAAGGCCATAAATGGATTCTAACAGCAATAGATTATTTCACCAAGTGGACTGAGGCAGTGGCACTCAAGGAACCTAATGAGTCTAGTATCTTAGATTTCTATGAAGGGATAGTGACGAGATTTGGAGTGCCAACCACCATCATATCAAACAATGCATTAGCATTTATAGGTTCCAAGATCACAGGATGGGTTGTTAAGAATGGGACTTATTTGAGTACTTCATCAAACTATTACCCTTAAGGTAATGGTCAGACTGAGTCCACAAACAAGAACATGCTAAAATATCATCAAAAGAACTCTTGATGAGAATCAGAGGACCTAGCACACAAAGCTCAAAATGGCCTTATGGGTTGATAGAATAACGCCCAAGAGATCTACATGCAGCTCTTCATTCAATCTTGTCTATGGGAAAGAGGCGGTATTGCCTATATCACTTGAGTTGCCAGCATTGGAGCTCATGAAGCAACTAGAGATGTCTAAATTTGGACCAATGGATGATAGGTATGTGGAGTTGATAGAATTAGAAGAAACCAGAGAGCATGCCCTCTAAGAAATAGAGAAGAATCTGGCTTCAATCAAAAAATGCTTTGACAAGAAGGCAAAAGCAAGGAACTTCCAGGAAGGAGACCTGGTTTTGAAATGGGATGCAAATCGAGTAAAACTAGGAATGCATTCCAAATTTGACGCCATCTAGAGCGGCCCCTATATGATCACAAGATGCAAAAGTAGCAATGCTTTCTAATTATCTACATAAGAGGGCGAAGAGTTGTAGATTCAAGTGAACAGGATCTATCTTAAGCCATGCTACTAAATGGAAAGTTCTCACCCTATACATATTAGTTTAGTTTTCTCTTTCCTCTAAGTGCTTGTGCACATTGTCTTGTTGTAGTATAGATTGCTTTTCTCCTAAGTGTTTTACACGCTCTACATGTTCCATTTGGAGCATGTATGATTTCAAATTTTGTATATAGTGTGGTGTTGTTTTGTGGCTCTTCTGTAGTCCATTTGGAGAGACAGATGAAGCCCTAGGTCAAAACAATTTTCTACTCTCAGAAACCTTCATTTCAAGATTTCTTATGAAATTGAGAGTGCAAGCATCCGGGCTCGTGATCAGAGGTTGAATTAGTATCAGACCATTTTTCTCAACTCCATGCCCAACAGATATGACATGGAAATTAATCTTTTCATCTAGCAGGAAGATACCCCTGTGAGTCACCAAATTGTTATCCATATTTCGCCCCTTGTGCCAAATATTGGATCAGTCACGACCCTGCATGGAAGGAACCTAAGAAAACTTATTCAAATCCTACAAATTGGTCACATAATGACTCAACCATGGAGTAGCAGAGGTTAAGAGAGGCTCAAGGACCCTGCACAAAAGAATGACTTTGTCGAGACGTTACATGTCTTAATTTCATCCTTCAAGTTATAGGTAGACTCAACTATGGGATAATAGGGTCAGACAAGAAGGGGCGATGCTGCAGTGGAACCAAAAAGGAAAAGGAAAGAAATGGAAAATATTTGAAGCCCTTGGGCTCGAAACGGTTCAGGAAAAAGTCAGCATTTGAGCCCGAGTCAAAACCAAAGCGGGGAATCAGAGGAAAAGGTGAAAATTTTCCTTTTGTCAAAAAGGCACAAAGAAAAAGATGGAAGCACATTCCTCGCCCAACCAAAAGGAGCCACGTGTCTAGCCGAAGCTTTGAGGTTGTGGGAGTTTCTTGAGTTTTTCATTTTTGCGCAAAAGGGAAAAAGATAAATCACGGACCCATAGGCCCGATTTTGTTCCAATCTAGCTGCCACATGTCCCATACCAAAAGGGGGACCCATTTTTCAAATTGTTTTTCCACCCATTTGTACGGACTCGATACAAACTTTGAAGGGGCATATATTTTGACTTAGGGCTCGAAATATTGCAATATGACACCGTTGGAAAGATCTCGACCTCACCCATGCCATGGAGGTCTGAAACTTTAATTTTGAGGAGGTTAGGTGAAGAAAAATGGAGGAAACGTCTTCGGGCTTTCAATGCAAGATTTTCTTGCCTCAACAACCAGATCAAATTTGATCTGTTTCGTCGTTTCCTCTTCCTCTAAGGCGCTGAACCAAGGATTGATGCACAAAATATGGATTTGGGGGTAGATTTTATCAGGAGCATTAACAATAGTGGTTGAGTTCCGACCTGCTTTTCCCACTTCTCTCTCTCTCTCTCTTTCTTCTCTCTGATCGAATCTATAAAAATGGGGGCAAGATTCATTGTAAAGGGTTGGACATTCTTAGTTTTGTAGGCTCCCTTCTCCTCTTAGCAAAGGGATTTGTGGGGCTCAAGCCTTCCATCAAAAATTGTAATATGCTTATGACTTTTGGCTACTTTGTAATGAACTTTATCAATTCACATAGCAATAAAACACATATGTGATTGATCTTAGATCCTTTCTTGTCTCTTTTGCTTTCATTTGGTCTTCCATTACAGATCTGGCTATCTGTGCTTGTTTATTGTATGTATTTTGTTGGTTTGTGTCTATTGGCAAGATAAGTGTTCATCATTACTTTAGTGCATAACCTTGTAGTTTAGTTATTGTTTATTTCTTGTACCCCTTTCTTATCCATGTCTCCTTGGCAAGTTTTAAATTAGGTATAGAGATAAATCCTCTGTAAGTTCTCACGTATGCATCTAAACAAAGGAATAAGGAACCAACCTTTAATCTGGAGAGCTTTCCCATTTTTCAAGGTCCCACACCTTGGGGAAAGTTCAATGCTATGCAATCACACCAAATGAGTCTGCCTTAGAAAAGTAGATTTTTAGAACTCATTTGGGGGTGATGTGATTTTGCACTAACAACACTCAACCATGTAAAGGATTCTAGCTTCCTTCACATCCAAGCACACCATTTTCTTAATTCCAAGTCTTAGCGAGAGCATAATTCAATCAAGCATGATCAAAGGGGTTCACATTGCCAACTAGTTGCATCCATATAAATATTACATGTTAGGTAGATAACTACATGTGATTTAAGGCCTCTTCAAAGTAGTGCCAACGTGGGTGGTACACGAGGTGCACCAAAACACACACACTTACTTTCTTGTAGGGTATTTAACCGATGGTTAAGGTTTTGAAGTGTTTTAGTTGATTACAACATTTTTTGAGATTGTGCGACAACTAGGGTTTGATAGTGAAGTGCATTTTTGAGCCATTGAAGAACCCAAAAATTTACATAGCTCAATTTCAAAGGCATCCAATATTGTACATAAGGGTCAGGAATGGATTATATATCTTAGTCGATCTATACAGTTCCATACCAAGATATTTCCATATCACAATTCCATATGTGAAGCTTTGCTAGGCTTTGCACTTCTAGTTTCTCTAGCACATCTTTCCATATTCTTTATGTACTTATGTGTATAACTAAGTCTCTCTTGAGCTCTCTTGTGTATTTTGAGCTTGTATTAATTTATTGAAAGAACCAATACATTAATATGATTTTCTACAATTAGTGTTGGAAGTTAATTTATCATAATAGATCTTAGTCTCTAGACCTTACTTTCCTTTTTATTGTTGTGTCTTGCATAAAAAGCCTAGTCGACCTAAAAAAGGTGTAAACAACAATGTCAGGTAATTAATTAATTGAATTTATATGAACTAGGTATACTTTAAATATATGGTAGATTTTGGTAAATCCCCTCTACCAAAGAATGTGCTCACAATGATGTGGTCCATCATGGAAGAAGAGGTGACTATGCGTGTAACTTTCTCTCTTTCAGGATGAATGCTTAAGAGAATACCTTCGTATGCAATGCCCTTTAGTCAGTGTGCGAGGGCATTGTTTGACATACAATATAAGGTATCATGGATAGAAATAAGTAAGGGTGATTACTGTATTAATTGGATGAGGAAGCTTTACAAATACATTGAGCCTTATATGTCCCATTATCCTAGGGATACGTATGTGAATTATCTAGATCTTAATCTGTGTAGTTCTGTCAACGTGCAATTATAGAGGAAGCATAAGCTTGGGGTGATAAGTATTTTGATGAAAATTATGAAAGGCCTGTAAAATCAACTCCAACTATTTTGGTAATCTCTAGATTCTCCTTATAATGTTTGTATTTCAATAATTTCTATTGTGACTCGATGTTGTATTGAAAGGTGCAATCCATAGTGTATCTTTTTGAACACTTGTTTAGGGACTCGTGAAATAGTAAACAAGTCCCTTAAACCAAAGGAAAGGGAAAATATAAATGGTGACCTTATTTATTTTAATGTTTTAAAATATATGTTTATGCATATCACTATAACTTTTATATTAAAATAACAATTATATTTTATGTGTAAGTCAAAGAAAAGCGGCTTAAAAAATGTGTTTTTTTAGCTTGAAAACATGAAATACGTGTAAACATTCTTTGTTTTACTTTTTTGTTAGTCTTAGTGAGGAATTTATATTTCTAATATTCTTTGTCTGTGGGGTGATGAGTATATGCACACACATTTTTCCTTTTCATTCTTTGAGAAACACTAAAGATTTATTTTTATAAATATTACTTTACCATTTTTACATTTTTTCCTTTTGTAATAGTTAATGTTTTTGTTTTTCTTGGTTGTGTGTCAGGAGTTAATAGTGATTTTACAACCATAATGAATTTGGATAATTGTCTATGCACAACCACATCACAACCATCAATGTGGAGGAGCATGAGGAGGTTTTACTCTGCCCACAAGGAACTGTAACACCGTCATCGACACGTCCAGTCCCATTAGAGTCTAGACATGAAAACTATACCATTGCTAATTTTTTCACTTTTTCCGTCACCATTAAATTATTGTTCCTAAGTTATCAAAATCCTTTTAACATAAAGAAATTTCCATCCCAATTTCATTGTTACTCATTGTCATCTTGAAGCTCAACACCATGACAAATCACAAAAAACAACACTTAAAACAAAAATATCTCTGTTAATTTTTTTCTACCTTCCCTTTCAATTGAGTACCTACGTGTTTTGCATTTCGTTTTGGTTTTTGACATAAGAAATATTTATTTGGGCACAGGGGCATGTGAAACAAATCTCCCATGACCTCACATGCCTCAAAATTTAGGTCATTGTCGCTAACTATGCTTACAAATACAGAGTGTTAACCATAAGGGCATAAACAATGCTATAACCATCACATGTTTCATTATTTTTGTGACAGATAGTAAATTTTGATTGCAACTGAATTCAATTTTGTGTTATTGTTCAATGGATAATATGCACACATGGCTTTTCTTCTTAATCTTTAAGCAACAATAATAATTCATTTTTGCTCTGACATTTTTACATTTGCAACAACTAGAGCATTTTTTTGACTGGTTGTGTGTCAGGATTTAACGTCAAGTTAATGTCCCTGAAGTTTTGATGTATGCGACCTATATATATAGATAAACACTTTTGACCAGAACTATGAACCAGAGTACATTCAACCAAGATATAACATCTAAGCTCAATAATTAGCGAACCGGATCCACCACACTTGAACACACTTCTAACGCAAACAAATTTGAACCAAAATTCACCTCTGTTAAATCAACTTGCCAGTCACACAACCCCAGACATTACCACCCCAAACGGGGATCGCACATAAGTGGGATTTGAACCTGGGTGGAGCCGGATACAATTATCCGTCTTAACCACTCCACCCAGACCCAATTGGTGTGACCTATATTTTGTTAATAATATATTAAATTTTCAAATTTATTGTGGCCCTTGCAATATGCATAGAAATGTTTGTTTTATTAGTTTTAAAGCATTTTTATTTTCAATGCTTATGTTATTAAAACACTTAATAATGTAAGATTTTATTTGTTTCTATTTGTTCAACATTTATGTTATTGAAACATATAATGATGTTATTTTAGTGATCCTTATAAGTCACAAATCCATTAAAAAGGAAAGTTTTCTAATTGAAGGTGCAAAGTGGCTCTCATAGCTTGTTGTGTTCTCTCCTAGCATAAGAAACTGACTAAACATTCTTGTTATAGAAATTATGAGTAAACAATACTTGTGTGAAATACCCCAACGTACAATTTGAGGTCCCATATCAAAATGTCAACTCCATATAATTTTAAGTCCCTTATCGAAAATAACTCCACACGATTTTAGGTCCTAATCACAGTGTCTGGTTTGGGCATGTTTGATTTTGCGTACGGTATATTTTAAAGAGAAAACTTGAGTAGGGAATCATAGTTTGTTGTTGATGACGATGATGAGCCTCTCAATGTCACATTTTTTTATTGCTCCCACTCAGACATGAGATGAACACTCCAACATTTGCATTTTATTTTCAATTTGGTGATGGATATGCTAACATAACATCCCCACCTCCCAAATTCATGACCCACACCACCATGACCAAATGATAAATGTCCTCGAAGATGGGACCAATTATGGGACTCAAAATGTTAGACTTCATTAAATAAAAAAACACGTCTCTAAATATATGTGTATGATGTTAAACTGTAGATTTCTCGTAAAATTAACAAACTAATAAATTGAAACAAGTCCAAAGCACCATGATAAATGAAATGAATTATAATCCTCAAACCGATCAACCAAATTATAACTTTTAAACCGATCAACTAAATTCTAACTTCAAATTGAAGTGTTCCCTCTTTATAACCTTGGACGAACTAAAACATTGAAGGATGACTGAGGAACGTAGACAAAAATTAATTTTTGTCTTTTGCGAATGCCTCAAACATTAATTGCATTAATAGGAGTTTCCAAATGGGAGTCTCAATGGTTGTGTCTAACACGCACTAAAGAAATGGACGGTCAAGGTTTTTTGTCAATGGCCATTGTTGGATGGTGTCATCAGGGTTGTTGATGAGGGAAACCCTAATCACAAATGTGTATGCAATCAATGACACAAGGAACCCTAAATGCAGAGTTTTTGTATCTAACATATGCAAAATTTAGAATTTGAACATATGCAAGTTCCCCTATTTATAGGTAGTGGTTAAAGAGACTCCGTGATACGACCAACTAACCTGCCTCTCCACGCAGTGCACCAATGGGTACCACTCAAATATTAATTAATGTTATCCTTTATTTATTGACCATGATAAAGAGGTAATTGCTACATAATCAGTCCCAAATCGCATGTTCAAACCTTTGCAATAACATTGCTAGTAGTGGCGAAGTTGATGAAATAGTGCGGTCATGAAAATATTTCTTGATATAGATACACATAACAATTCTTCAAATTTAAAGAGTGTTAAGAACTTGGATTGTTGAGATGGCATTGACAACTACACATTCGAAAGTAAAGCTTTTGCGGTTGATATCTGTTATTCCCTGTGCAAATGTGGAGAGTAGCCTAAGACAATGGTCTATAAAGATGGTGTAAAACCACTAGATCGACCATGTTTTGTGGTTATCAAATTCAACTACCATATTGATTTGACATGGGATGCTGAGCCCACTCCATATATCCTTATCTCTAAGGTGTCCCGAGACACGCGGTAAGCGATTTTCCTCTTGAACTAACTGTGTATTCTAATTACCCACAAATCATAAGGGTTGACATTGCAAATAACAACTTGCACCGCACCTCCTTTCTCTTTCAAATGATTGATAGAAATGGCATATGGTTCATATGTCCCTTTTCATAAGAACGAAGGGTTTCACGTAGGTTTCACCCACATTTTACCTACCCATGGACTTCTCCTCCCTCAAACTTCTTCTTCATTGCCCTTCTTCCTCCTACAATATTTTCGCGTCCTCAAATTTAACTTCTAGAATAGAGTGCCTTCTCTCCATTATTTAATTCACATAAAATTGTTAGTTAGAGACTTCTTCGTAGTCCCATAAACTCTTAGGTCTAGTAGGTCTAGTACGCCTGAGTTGGCCTAATGGTGAAGAACATGTGCTCTTGAAATAGAGGTCACAAGTTCAAATCCTGCAGGGGGTAGGGTATGTACGCCTCGTTTGTAGCAAAGTTAGTTGCCTCCCGCATGTGAGTACGAGGTAGTCCCATATGCTATAAGCCGCTTATAGACCCAAAAATAGGCCGCCCCATGGCATCGTGGACTGTAAAAACCTATTATTATTATTATTATTTTTTCGATGATTCCAATAGAAACCAACAAAATTATAAACCTCACGATGGTAACAAACCGGGGTCGCAATTTACCAGAAATCATCCAACAAGAAATACCCACAGGTAAGAGTTTAGCGTGACAGGAAGAACAGGAGTTGCTCCGGCAAGGATTCCACATTTCAATGGAAGCTAATGATGCAAATAAAGAACTTGATGCATGGAAGGCGATTGTTTTTAACAAAGATCATATGATAAACCCCATCCCTAATAATGTCTTCACTCAATCCAGAGTCAATATCTCTGATCCATCCTCAATGCCCTTCTTATTGTAGTGCTAGTACAAAACCCAAAAACCTGATACCCGGAAACTTTTTTCGGCGTTCGGATCACTCCTTAGGATTCATACATGCAAACCCATTTATTGGAAATAAAGGCAGGCAGGGAGTGAACTGCAGGGCATGGGGAGGTAAAAGGCAATCAGAGGATAGTCCAGTGAGGTCTGTTGAGAAGGGAAAAGAGGCAGAGAAGAATGTGATTGCTAAGGAAGAGGAGGAATATATAGAAGAAGAGGTGGAGTTGACATGGATACAGGAGAAGGCAGAGGATCTTGCACAGTTTACAGGAACAGTCGTACAGGCCATCCCTGGACCCAGAGTGGGGCAGACTTCATTGCCTTGGCTAGCAGCTGTGCCATTGGCTTACATGGGTCTCTCATTTGTCATAGCAGTGGTTAAGACAATTAGGAAGCTCAACTCTCCCAGTGCAAAAAAACGCAGACTGGTAAGATTTGAAACCTAGAAAATCCATTTTTAAATCAGGTTTTTGGGTTTTTAGGTAGATATCAGAGTCGAAGAAAATCCTTAAAAAGACTTCAAAACGAGAAAATCCTTTTTTAAATCAAGTGTTTGGTTTTATAGGTAGATTTTGATGTGGAACAAAATCCTTAACAACATTTCAAGCCGAGAAAATCCATTTTCAAATCAGATATTTGATTTTAAAGGGGAATATTGATGTGGAAAAGAATCCTTAACTAGGGATATGCTACTGTATTTTTAAAATTCAAATCTGTGTTGTTTAGAACAACATTCACATTGGAGATAATCTCACATAAGCAAAAATCGATATTGCTGTGGATGAGGTTGCTAACAAATCAACCCACAGCGTGCACCCCAAAGCCTTCTTCTTTACTGGGGAAGGTTTTTTTTACCTTATACGCTTTCTTTGTTTGACAAAGATTGTCGATGTGGGATAAATTATTAAATTCCCACATCCAACAGGTTTCTTCCTTTATGGAACAATGAAGAGAGATCTGAACTACACAAATGCATCCCGATATACAAGCAGCATCATGGATAGCAACTATATTACCACAGAGGGCATGAGCTCGCTGAGATGTTGATCTTGGGTGATTGTGGTCGTATGTCCTCCACTTACCAGTGTTTCATAGCTCAGCAGACTAACAATTCAAATGCCAGTAGAGTGGTTATTAGACGAAGGGGTTTTCAGGTATTGCAGCTTTAAGATATGTTGCTTTGTGTTATTGTTTTCTTAAGCGTTTAGCTGATTTGGATTTTTATTCTAATTTTATCACATCACTGGAGCTATACAAGTGCCCCGATAATGTTTTTTTTGGAACATGTACTTTCTTCATTCCCATTAATCATTCTTGGCGCCTAATGGATGTTAATATCTAAACTAAGTTAAATAAACACATTGCTCTCAGAGATCCGGTCCTCATGAAGGGCAAGGAGAGTTGCTATTTCTGCCTTCCGCCCATTGTAAAGAGTATAGGTTGTCAAGAAGCCTCAATTTCTGACATGATATAATCTGCTAACTCATTTCTAATGGATTACAACTCTCCTAACAGAAAAGAAGGGTATGAAAAAGATTTAAACTTCTGTCTGATGCTTTTGTCAGCGTTTCGTAGCTAGATTAACTTTTGCTGAGTCACAATACTACGCGTGCCACAATAATGCTATGATTCTAAACATTCACTTTGGAAATTAGTCCCTTAGCAGTCCAAAGACCCAGATATAAGCTTTCTAAACTAAGCTGTGAAACTAAGTTGCCTGATGCCCACTTTAAAGAAGTTTGCATCCTATAAAAAACTCCACACCCCTGTAACAAACACACACACAGCAAAATATTACATGCTTTGAATAGACTATCTCATCTACCTTATTTTAACAAACATGATGACTATTAGTTTGCCTAATTAAATGCTAATCTATCTAATACCCCCTTAGTGAATAAACTGGACACAACCCCAAGTTTATTTCTAATGTTTACAAATTTATCTTTGTCAAGGGGTTTAGTCATTATATCAGCTATCCTCTCTTGGATAGGACAACAATAAAAGCAAATGTCTTCATTATCGATCAACTGCGATTGTAATGATTATAAACTTGAATATGCTTGCTTCTTGCATGACTATCTTGAGAACACCATAATTGTGGCAAAAAAGTGAGGTTGATGTTGTTTGGTGAAGTCGAAGATTGACGAAATCCTTTGTAATCACTGCCTTACAACCTGTACTGACAGTTTCCTTATATTCGGCCTCAGTAGAAGACAAGGGATTTGTATGTTGTAGCGCTTAGACATGAATTTACTTGGAAAACAAAAGTGAAATCATATCTTGTTGTAGACTTCCTAATATCAACTGATCCAATTCATATGGAATCAATTTATCCAGATACACCAAGTCTGCAAATATCTCATATAAAATGCTAAAGTCGAGAGTTCCTTTGACATATTGAAGGACTCGTTTTGCAGCTTCCCAATGTTTTTATGGATAAGATACGAATCTCTGTGAGACATAGGTCCAGTTGAATGGTTGTAACTTAAATCAAACTACCCTTTAATTGATGATACACTGATCAATTGACTAACAATGAATCTATGTAAGTCGAGATTTTAATCCCAACTTCCATAGGTGTGGATGTTGGATTACACTTGGTCATCCTAAATTTTTCCAAAAGAGCTTTGGCATACCTAGTTTGTGATACAAAAATAGTATGATTAGATTTCCAAATTTCTTTAACAATAACGTGGAAGGCCTAAATTTGTTATCTCAAAAACAAAGCAAATATCAGATTTCACCTGTTTAATTACATCGGCCTAGCTTCTAGTGACGACAAGATCATTGACATAGGCAATTAGGAGCACTATTGCATCACCATTGATTTTGATATAGAGATTAGGTTCAGAAAAACTTTTTCTGAATCATGGATCTCTAAGATATTGATCAATTTTAAAATACTAGGCTTGAGGAGCTTGCTTGAGTCCATACAAGGACTTAACCAACCTGTAAACCTAATGTCTTTCCGAAAAACATGGAATCCTTGCAGATGAACCATGAAGACCTCCTCCTCCAAGTCTCCGCAAAAAAGAAGGCACTTTTAAAATCCATTTTGATATACCTACCATCCAAACTGAGCAGCAATGGAGATAACCAACCAAATATTGACATTGAAAGTATAACTAACAATATTGTTCAATATGACATGAACATCTCCACATCTCTTAACTTAGTGAGTCCAACCATCACTCAATGAAATAGATTCATTACTATTATTTTCAATAAATTTTACATTCTACGGTCTGGGACACATATAATGTCCAGTATGCACCTGAGTCAGAATACCATGTTGTGGACTCAACTGACTGGTCTTCAGATGCAGTGAATGCAAATTTGTCTGTCACCTCTTGTTCATCATTCTCAACAATATCTGCATGTTTTTCTAGCATGCTAAGTCACTCCATCTCTTCTGACAATTTATCTAATTTTTTTAATCTCATTACAGTAAAAACATTTCCATTTTGATTGCTTTAATGTATTGCTGCCTTTGGAAGAGTCATCTGATGTACTGCTGGTGTTTAGCCTGCCTTTGCCTTTGAATCGTGCACTGAATGCACTCTCTGAAGTGTTTGAGGCTGATGCTTCTTCCTGACCATGCCTCTGCTCCTTTTCCAAAACAGATGTTGGTAACTTCTCAATGTCTAGCATCTGGGTCTCCGCAATCAGATGTAGAGATTCAACTAATGAATCAAATTCTGATGGCAAGCTTCATAAAACCAGAGCACCATATCTTCATCATCATCCGGTTTCTCGATGGCAGTCAATTGATAATTGATGGCAGTCGATTGATTTCTAAGATCTTTCAGTCGCAACAAATATTCAGAGATCGAGCTTCCTTCCTGCAACTTAGTAGAAAACAAAATATTTTTACGATTCAATGACTACCCGGCTTCTAATATCTGGTACTTGGTCTTTAGATTTGTCCACAATGTGGATGCAATGATAGTGTTTCATACTTCTAGTACTAATGAATCTGCAACTGACAACGTTAGAAGCATTGAACTATTTTATGTCTTTTGTCATAGTTTACGTGATCATCCGCTGGTCTCAATTCTTTGTTTAAAAACAATTTGGTCAAAATTTCTATATTTCAGATGGTGAGTATTTTATGCCTCCAAAAACTATAATTTTTCCTAGTCAGCTTTTGAGGTTTGAGTAAATGTAATTGCTGTATAATAGCCATCTTCACCCATAGATCTGGACCACCTAACCTGCAGCAATTAAAAAATTCTACAAACCGCAAATTTGAAGGGCAAATTACCACTACCAATCAGGCTGACACACTACACCAGACAATTTGGCAAAAATTCAGCTTCAGACTCGTTGCTGATTTAAAGTTATGGAATTACTTCTAGTCCCCCAGCGTAGAGAAGAAATTTTAAAGTTTATATTTTATAAATCCATAAACTTTAAATTGTATAAAATAATGAAATATTTCAACCTTAAAACTTTATGAAGGGGAAGATCTTCAAACTGGGGCCTTAAAACATAAACTTCAAATATTTTGTGTGTTACCCTTAAACATGCCGTGCGTGCTTCACTCTTCACATGTAATAAAACCTCTTATCCTGCCATGCCTTAAAGATTCTGATGCTTTCTCCTTAAAACACAGCACTTCACATGCTTTTATTTTTTAAACTCTTTTCCTCCAACTTATCAGATCTTCAGCAGCAGACAGCCAACACTTCTTCTCATGACTTCATGGCACTGCTGCATGCTTTTCACAGAGCAGATCTGATTTGCCCAACACCTCTGAGGTGTTTCCTTCATGTTTCTGTTCACACGCCAACAGCACCCTGCTAAACATCACACTGATCACACTCAGCAGAATTCATTTCACCCACAGCTGATCCACACTCTAGCAATCTAAAACAGAATATACACAACACAGAAATTAAATGGCTGTTTTAATGAACTGGCCCTGTAATGGTTGATACCATATAAGCTTTATCAACCATGCCGTGAAAATAATTTTTCTGGTGGCCACTTTAAATAAGCTTGCATCCCATAACAAACTCCACACTTGTGCAACAAACACACCGACAACAAAAGATTACGTGCTTTGAATAGACTAACCAATGATAACTATTAGTTTACCTAATTAAATGCTAATTGGAAGATTCTGATGCTCTTCAAAGTATATTGCACTTGTCATATAAGTTAATGCTGTGATTTTGTATGCCCACTGTGGAAGTTGGGGCCTTAGCAGTCATAAAATCTCAATCTAATGACTTCAATGCTCTTGAAAGGGTATTGCACTTGTCATATAAGGGATTTGAATGGCTTAATTCCTTCATGTGGAAAGCCCACTGAAACATTAATTGTAAAAAACATGATATATTTAAGAACATTGCTAATTTAGGTTGTCTATTAAACTTCGGCTGTATAATGTTTAAAATCTCCATCCATTGTTTGTATTCTCTTTGTCAAACAGTTATTTTGTTGATTTGTTTGTTTTCAGCATATTGCTTTCTCATAAATACAATCTTTTTTCGAACAAAGTTTTCAACTGTTAACAGAAGTCTGCACTAAGTTGTGGTTCTGTTGTGTGCATTCTCTTGTCAGATATCATGATCAGATACTGTATACTAGATATATCATAAATGTAATAGCTTGCAATATCATTTGGGTGTTTTTACTGTTTTTCATAAATTTCATAGCCATCAAGAGCCACAATAGTTAATTGAAGACTGCCCTTTTTTTTAGATATTTAAACGCTTTTGGCCGGAGCTTAGAACCGGAGGGTTGATGGGACCCCACCCATTACAAAGATGTGAGCTATGAAGAGCAACCACAACAGAAAGCAACATGCCCCTCACACATTACCACCCCAAACAGGGATCGTGCATAAGGGTAGAAGAGGCAAAAAAAAAAACCCTCGAGCCACCAAAACATCAAACAGAAGAAGAGAGACCCACTGCTCGGTAAACGACCAAACAAGTGAAACCCGGCACAACAAAACCAAATCAGGCAAACTAACCCAGCTCCAACAACCAGCCAAACCATTCACCGGCCCAATACCGGCGAAGACAAAACCCACCTACACTAGGCCACGAAACTGGAAACAATGACTGCTGCAACAAAAAACCAGCCACTGTCAAACAACCGGCCACCGAAGATAACCAAACACGAGCAGGTGGGAAAGCATCCTGCGCACTTCAGAAGGGCCACACCACTCAAAGAACCACCAAAAACCTCAACAACCTAAAACCGCTAATCAATGAACACCCACTCACGAGCTGAGGACACCGTCAGTCAAAAGCAAAACCACAGGGGGCGTCGATCCAAGCAAACACCGCAGCACCTACCTCCAGCAGCTCCACTCGCTGCCTCAATAAGACAAAGGGCGAACCACACCCACACAAACCAAGAGGCCGAAGAGCCACTAACTCAGATACAAACAACCCAACAACCACTAACGTCCTCCCGGCACCACTAAACGCCTCAATTGCTCGCTCAGAGGGCCCAAAGCACGCAGAGAGAATAAACCCTCAACAAACCGAAATGCGAAGAAACTGCAAAAACTCACTCGCTAGCACAGGACAGGCCGATCCAAAGGGAAAGTTTTAAATGGTGAATATTTCTTCCTAACACGACACTTTGGGAACCAGGCTGGACAAGCTTTGATCAAGAAGAAAAATGCAAATAAAATATAAAATAAAATAAACCCCCCGTGAGGCTTAGAAACCGGAATAGATCTGCCTCCCTGCACCCCTTCATACGCCTCCCTCCACTGATAAAGAGAAAACAATGCAAAAAGAGAGGGAAATGACCCCCAAAGTCGCCGGTCCTTAGAGAAACCCCTAATTGTATCCGGTCCAGGACTCACTACACTGCCGAGAGGCACATTGGGACTGCCATTGAGCTCAGGATCGGAAGAAACTAGGACCAACGGTGGAACATAAACCATGAACCTCTCTGCCTCCACACGAGGATCCTCAACCCATGGAAGATCCCCTGAAACCTGCAAAACCTCTTCAGGTTGAGGCTCAACAATCGGCTCTTCCTACGACCGAAGAAAATAGGAATAAAACTTGACGAAAGTAGACTTGAGATCCTCAACTGGAAAAGGTTTGATAGAGACATGACCTGGTCCACTGTTGAGATCCAAGAAAGCCTTCACATCAAGACGAAGGAGAAACCCAACAAACTGACGAGCTTCCACAAAAAAGCCCTTTTTCCAAGCTATCCTTGAGCGGGCCCAGCGCGGAGCAGCAACCCTTCCATACATCGCTCGACCAGGCAATGGCTAAGAAACTCTAGCTGGACCACCTTGATGTACTCCTTCACGAGTTCCCACCTCACAGCTCCATGGACGCCGCTGGCCTTCACGGCCTGCTCTATCCAAAACCCTAACTTGTCCTCCTGCTCCATCTCTGTTCTCTAATCCATTGAAGACCACCTTTCTCCTAAACCCATTCCTAGATTTCCATCCCCACGATATACTCCAAACCATGATTTATACCTCCCATTTAGCCTGTATATCAGTTTTCCTTCCAAGTTGTGCTTCTGTTATATGCATTCTTTTGTCAGATATTATGATCAGATACTGTATACTAGATATCTCATAAATGTAATAGCTTGCTATATCGGTTGTGTGTTTTTATTGTTTTTTATAACTTTCATAGCCATCAAGAGCCACAATAGTTAATTGAAGACCACCCTTCCTAGATTTCCATCCCCACGATTTACTCCGAACCATGATTTATATCTCCCATTTAACCTGTATATCAGTTTTCCTTCCAAATGATATTGAGAAGAAAAACTTCGTACCTAGCTTCTTTGGATTATTGTTTCGACATATTTTACTTCCGCTATTTCGTGTACATTGTTACACTTGTTGCTAGTGTGTTTTTGACATTTTGTATTTTAGCAATTTAATTAAGTTCGTAAATGATGGTTGGTCTGGATTCTGCTGTTGGCAAACAAGTTCCTTTTTGGTATTTGTCGGTCTTACTTTGCGCTTGAATATTAATATTTCTTTTGTGTGCTGTACTGTTCATTTGCTGTTGCTTTATACTGGTGAATCAATTGTCTTGCAGATACGCACAAATGCAATGTTGTGCAGGACATTGGATGAATTATTACAGTCTAAGCAAGATGAGCTAAGCTACGAGGCACTGAAGCGGCTTATGCGAAAGGTTGTATAGTCGCTTCAAATGTTCATCTTTATACTTCTTCCTTTCCTTTTCCCTCCTTGTAAATGCTAATGTTTTTTCTAAGAAGAAGACCTTTATATGATAAGAAAATCGTAATTCCTATTAGATGGACTGAAATTGAAAGAGAAACACCAATCTGCTAATACCAAACCAAGTGAACACAGAGAAGAGGAAATGTGGAATAAAACAAGTGATATGAGTATTAATATTTATCCATACATATTCTTGCAAGTGAGCCTCTTCTGCTTTTCTTTCTTTGTGTGTTTGGCACTTGCCAAGGATGTAGGATCATTTGTCTGAGCATGGCATGATTTGTCAATAGGTGGTCTGATAGTATGATGTCTCAAGCCACATCCTTTGCTTTTTTATAAACAAATCCAGGAGCAACTTCCAAATGCACGAGTCCAAAATCGATGTTTCCAAAAGATCCGTGCTTCCTGTTGCACTTAAGTTTGGATTAGCAATCTCTGCGGGGGTTTCAATGGGTTCCTGTGTTTCTTTGTTTTCAGATTCCAAATAGAAATCCTGGAAGTTTTTGTCTCTTATTTCTTTATATTTGTTACCTGTGGGTTCATCCCCTATCTTAGCTCTGTTTCCACTTTTTCGAAGTGTTCTTCATCTGGAGTTTCATTCAAAAATGAGATCAACTAGTTGGTTTTGATTGCCTCAAATATTCAATTGGGTTCATGCAGATTATATTTATTTGATGTTGCCTCTGAGTTGTCGACGAGTACTAATCAAGTCCATGGGGAAAGATTCCTGTGGTTTTGAGAGTACTCGAAAAGGCTGATAAAGTCTTTTGGTTGAATGTCCGGGATCAACAGTGGGTGAACACAGGCAGATAAATTCTTGCACACCTTTTCTTTACTGATGGCCAGCAAAAATACTGTTGCAGGTGACATGGTGTCATGTGGATGCCAAATTGACTCCCATGTGAATAGGAGTGAGCCTCTTTGATTACCCGCGGATGGAATGGATTGGCTAGAATACAAAGCTGAATTATAAATTGCACAGTAAACTATCTTTTCTGGCCCAAGAACAGTACTCAACTGAGTTACAAGAAACTTCATGGATTAAGATATAAGATTCTAAACTTAAAAATTTAAATTCCTTGTGCAAGCAATATGTGCTATCTGTTATGTATGACCAATTATGTTTTCACAAATTGGTCCAAAGAATAGGCCCTCCCACTCAATAAGTATGCTTGAGTAACAAATGCGTGGATCAAACGATAATGCCATTTCCTCGATTCCTCAAACAGAGGTACATTGGCTTACAAAATGTACGCAAGGAGCATGAGTGTGAAGTCGAGCATCAAAGAGTAAGTGAATGATACAAAATTGAGTTCAAAATTTGTCAATTCTAGAGATTCCGAGTATGACTCAAGGGTTCCCAATTAGGTTATTTCATCTTAGAGCTGCTACTTTGCCATTTGAGGAAGAGCCTTATGATGTCAATCGTTTAGGGCATGATGCCATTACATGCAGTAGCTAAAAAAATCAATTTTAAAAAAATATTAGAATTTTCAAGAAGCAAGGGCATAGCAATCAAGATATTTATACGATAAACTGTTCTTGGATTGAGTTGTTGTCTGAGTCAGTTGCTGATTCTAGTGTTGACAGGACAAACCAACCTCTTGGGACATGATTTTATCAACATTGAAATCAATGAGTACAAAGGAGGGTTATGATCTGTCAATCTCCTCAATTATTAAAGCTCCAATAAGCAGGGCATTCCATAGTGAGGATTTAAGTGAAATCTTGAATACCTATTGTAAACAATCCACATTTCGAGCCACATAGAGGGCACGTAGCTTAGTGGTAGAACAACCCAAGAGCCTGTGGGAAGTCCTATGATTGAGTCCTAACATGTCCATTGAAATTTAAAATTGTATAAGAGCTAGGCTTCGAGCCCCAAGCACAAAAATGTGTCTTGAGGGTGGGGAGGAGGGGAGGGTTGATTGGGATGGAGGGGGTGTTGGAAACAACACACAATTCGAACCGCCTAGAAAGTCAGTGGTAGAGCAGCCCGGCAGCCCATGGGAGGTCCTAAGTTCAAGTCCTAGCTGGTCCATGTAAATTCAACAGCATCTAACTCAATAAACCTTAGATCTGAACACAATTCTAGCCTTTATTTTAGGCTAGCACTGACATAACTTCGTAAAATTAAACTCTATTAACCTAGGACCTAAGAACTAATATTTAAAATGTCATTAAGATTTAGGTTCAATACATAACTTAGGGCTAACTTGCCCTCTTGATCCAAAAGCTTATTATGACAGACTCTAAGTTCAGTTATGAATTTTAGTTTTGATTTTTTCAAGTGGCTTGGTGAAGATATATATGTTGTCTAGTTCTGTATTGATCGGTATGTGGACTTGATGCCTCGCTTCAAAACGGTTCTCCTCACACAGGTATTTGCATCAATATGCTTTGTCTTTGCATGAAATATTCGTTTCTTAGCATTCTTGATGATGCTCAGATTATCAACGCAAAATGAAGCTGTAGGGCTTTGTATTGTACCGATGTCTTGTAATAATCCTCCACAACCATACAATATTACAAGAAAAATCTAAAGCTGATATATACTCTGCCTCTGCTAAAGAATTCACCATCGAATCCTGCTTATTGCAGCACCAATAAAGTGTTGCTGACCCAAGGTGCATCATATAGCCCACAGTTCATCAACACTATCAAAAACAAATTAGATTGAACTTTTATTTCTTTGATACTTTAAAGTCCAATTTTTTTTGTTACCATGTATATACTTGAGAACTCTCTTGGCTGCATTTCAATGGCTAACTGTAGGCTCTTGCATGAATTGTGAAAGAATGTTCATTGAATATGAAGGATCCGGTCTAGTAATAATCAAGTAAATATAACTGCCAAACAATTATTGATTTTGTGTTAAATGAACATGGTACTTGCCTTTAAATCTAGAAAGCTCGAGTCCTTGCTCCATAGGTCTAAGAAAAAGTTTACACTCATTCAGAGAAATGATTGCGATCCCAGAACCGTGATGGTTATTGGGACCATATGAGTTTGAGATATGGATTGATGACCGTGTCAAGAAATTTACAACTTACAAAGTCACAAAACATGGTAAGAAACCTGCTAGTTGACTTGTTCATTGAAAGAATGGTTCCGTTGCCAACATTGTGAGGATTGTAATAGGTTATGTTGCCAATGTAAAGGAGTTTCGCCATCAATTATTGAGGAGTACATTAGGCAGAGAAAGTGACAATGTTAATTAGTTTGACTTTGTAGGGTAGACCAAAGATTATGTTGTCGGATTCAAAAAAATGATTGCTATGCTAAAATTATGATGTTTATCGGGATGATACAAGTTGGAGACATGAATTGATGATTCAGTAAAGGAATTCGGAGCTTTAAAAAGCTGAAAAACTTGGTATAAATCTTGTTAATTTTTGGCCCCAGTATATATATACATGGTGAAATCTTTTGTTATAAATTCCCCAGTTTAATAGTAGAATGGCTATTGTGACTAGAAGACTTTTATTGCAAGTACTTGTCTATTGGTGCGGACAAAAGGAAAGGTTCAATAATTGCAACACTTGGATAGAGCTTGGATGAGAGTGGTTGATTATTGTGTGCAACTCCTCTTGATGGTTATATAACCTAATTTTCAATTGATGGATATGTCGTTTGACACCAAATGCTACTATTTATTTGTGGGCTTCAAAGGATTTTTTTGAAAAGATTTCCGTTATTGATAAAGAAGGAAAACTTTGTAGCTCTTTTTCTTGAAGTGATGGAGTAGTTGAGGCAAACGATTGGAGGATGAGGCAAGTGTGATGGAGAAGAGGGGGCTGAGAATGAGATAGGGGGAGGATGACTAATAGAGGATCAAAACGGAAAGAAAATTCGAGCACGAGTCTTCGAAATAATGGCCAAAGAATTGAGACGTCTAAGAAGAGATGCGAATTTCAGATTGCAAGAACAATAGAAAAAATGAAACGTTGCAACTAGGTGTAAGAAGAGTATAATAGACAGGAAAGATTTAAGAGACAAAGAACAATAAAAAGAGAAGAAAAGAAGAGAGATAGGGCCCATAGTAAGGATAATGTAAGTGAAGAAAAAGAAGGCACACTAGGTGTTGTCCGAGGAATAGTTGATAAATTTGAAGTTAGGTAGTTGGTACAGGCATGGATATGGGAATGGAGACCTGGCACTCTGGTACGACAATTTTTTTTCGGGAGCTTGAGTACGGCTTTAACTACGAATGTACAAAAAATATAAAAAGATATAGCTAAATAAGCAAATTAACCATATATAATATGCATAGAGTAAACAAAATAAGCTAAATAGACACAAAACATATTGATATTTCAATGCCAAATGTCATGATATTCATTGGTTGAACTTGAGATGAAATATCCCTTCTTCAAAATTAACAGGTTGAAGACCCTTAGCCCATTCATTGTTTCCCAACGGCTAAGGGATGGGAAAATAAGGGAAACTAATCCTAGTAAGTTAGTTAAAAGTGCATAATAATTTTTTTTAAGCACATTAATAATTTATTAGTGATAAAAGAAAAAGAAAAAAAAGAGTTACTTTATTTTTATTTTCCCCTAGTAGGAAAATGCGACCCATATGGGGACAAAATAAAGCAAGGGGAAAATATTAAATGAGGAAAGAAAGCTGATTGGCCCTTTTGTGTGGCAAAAAGGCCAAGGAAAATTATAAAAGCAAGTCGCCATGCATGGAGAAGTCATCTTTTGACATCTTATAATTTATGAAATTTGGTCTAAAGCTTGTTTCTAATTTTACTCCAAAGGACGAAAACCCTTTGTTGTTTCTGCATTAGAGGACGAAAGCCCTCTATTGTCAAGGATTGAAGAACAAAAACTCTTCATCCTTTGTGAGAGGAAGCTCTATTTAGGGTTTTCCATTGATTTTCAAGTTCTATTTTTGAATTTCAGAAGTGCTGAAGGGCAAAGTTGCAAATTTTGTTTCCAGCTAGGGTTTGAAGACACAAGTGTTGGGGCAGATTTCTACCTTCAGATTCAACTAGATCTAGGGTTATCTACACCCTTGTGGGTGGAGTTTGACATATTCTAGGGCACGACTGTCTTGGATCTCATCACCAACATCTTTGTCATTTTTTTAGAGGTCAACATCAGCTGGTTTGCACATTTTCTGGGCTTGGGAAACTCCATTTTCAGCTAAGTCTGTAACTGTCATTATACAGATTTATAAATAAAATTCCAGCCCTTTAATTGATCCAAATCTGGTATTTTCCGAGGTTATGGCATAAATAAAAATAGCCGATTTATTTTGGTAAAGAATTAAGTGATTTATTTTGGTATTTTTCAACTCCTTATGCAAGTCGCATTTTCCCAGTTAAATTCAGATCTACAATATTTTATCAAGTATATATTTGCTGTTGTAGATCAAATATAAATTATCCCATTGGGGACATTACAGTGGTATCCGAGTGGTGATCTTTGCCAACTGTGGGAGAAATTAAAAAAAAATCAGATTTGAATGCAGGAAGGAACAATGGATGAACATGATCAAAGAGCTCCACCAATAGATAAGGTGAGCTTCATGCAAGAAATAATCACTAGGAGTCAAAGGGAGTTGCAACAGTCTATGAGGGAATCTCAAAGAGAACTGTGTTATGCATTGACAAGATCAATCATGGACCTGGCTAAGGTTCTATATGGATATAATATATTAGCCAACCAAGGAGCAACCAACAATGGTGAAGGAAGCTCATCAGGACCAGCAAAGACTTCCATCAAACCTCCACCTCAAATATTCAGGGCTAAGTTCCTTTAGAAAGAGAAACAAATAATTGAGCAAAATCCACCAAGTGACATAGAGGCATGGGTTGAAGAATATGTAGCCCCCAGTTTAAGAGTGAGAGACATGTTGCCTTTTAGAGATTTCTGCGAGTTGAAGAATATTAAAGGCACAAAAAAATAGAAGATCTCAACTGTAGCAACCCATGAGAGCCCAAAAAGCCCCCATCACCATTGCCAAAGTAGATCCCTTGACGGATTTTCTAAACAACACCATAAAGACATAAGGGTTTGGAGAAATCATGGGGCATGTGTCAAGGAATGAGAAGGAAATTAAGGAGCATGGAACCCAAGGTAACACTCTTTTATTGTTTGATGATGGATTGGACTTCGGTAAGAACCATGAAGACATTCAAAACACATACGAACAAGGTATGGAGTTGAAATTCAAGATGTAAGACAAGAAGTTCTACAAGGTATGAGAAATGGTACTCCTCAAGTTGTGACAACCAAGATTATGGAAAAGTCTTCCAAAAGAGGGCAGATTGCATGGGCTGCGGATTGTGTGGTAAGAGATACATCCTCTTTTTTATTATAACAGTTCTATCATGATGATATTCAGCCCATTTTGGATAAGGATGCTAAGAAATTGGTACAGCCAAACCAAGATGTCATGAAGGCAAAGATAAATGAAGATCTTGATGATACTCTTAAGGTATGAAATGAATGGTAACATGTCATATTTCTTGTTGTATATTAAACCATTTTAGATTTGTTTCTTTCATGAGAAGCATGATAAAATAAAGAATAAAGTTTGCAATATGGAGCGTGTGGACCCCTTGTTTCAATTCATGATTGTGGGCATTATGGGAGCTACATGCTTTGTCAAGAGCTCTCTCATTTGATAGGCACGGGATCTAGGCTCTTAGAGCACTATAACATGTTTTATCTCTTGCACATGGCACTTGGGCATATGAGCTTGCAATTGCTTGAGGGCAAGCAATTTGGGGAAGGGAGGATTGAAATATCCCTTTCTCTAAATTAACAAGTCGAAGACCCTTAGCCTATTCATTGTTTCCCAACGGCTAAGGGATGGGAAAAAGGGGGAAATTAATCCTAGTATTAAAAGTGCATAATAATTTTATTATAAGCACTTTAATAATTTATTAGTGATAAAAGAATAAAAGAAAAGAAAAAGAGTTACTTTATTTTTATTTTCCCCTAGTAGGAAAATGTGACCCATATGGGGACAAAATAAAGCAAGGGGAAAATATTAAACAATGAAAGAAAGCTGATTGGCCCTTTTGTGTGGAAAAAAGGCCAAGGAAACTTATAAAAGCAAGTCGCAATGCATGGAGAAGTCATCTTTTGACATCTTATAATTTCTAAAATTTGGTCTAAGTTTGCATGCTTTCCAATTTTACTCCAAAGGATGAAAACCCTTTGTTGTTTCTGCATTAGAGGACGAAAAATCTCTATTGCCAAGGATTGAAGAACAAAAACTTTTCACTCTTTGTGAGAGGAAGCTCTATTTAGGGGTTTCCATTATTTTCAAGTTCTATTTCTGAATTCCAGCAGTGTTGAAGGGCAAACTTGTAGATTTATATTGTTTCTAACTAGGGTTTGAAGACAAAGTGTTGGGGCAGATTTCTATCTTCAGATTCAACCAGATCTAGAGTTATCTACACCCTTTTGGGTGGAGTTTGATGCATTTTAGGGCACGGTTGTCCCGGATCTTATCTCCAACATCTTTGTCATATTTTTAGAGGCTAAAATCAGCGGGTTTGCACATTTTCTGGGCGAAACTGCATTTTCAGCTAAGTCTGTAACTGTCATGCTACAGATTTATAAATAAAATTCCAGCCTTTTAATTAATCCAAATATGGTATTTATTTGAGGTTATTGCATAAATAAGAATAGCTGATCTGTTTTGGTAAAGAATTAAGTGATTTTGCTTCAGTTTGTGGATTTTTCAACTCCTTATGCAAGTCACATTTTCCCAATTAAATTCAGATCTGCAGTATTTTATCGAGTATATATTCTATTATTTGTTGTTTTACATCAGATTTGTAGCTGTTCCTTTTGGGAACATAAATTATCCCATTGGGGACATTACATAAGAACAAGTACATTGTGAATGTTACAATATATACGCAAAAATCAAGACAAATCAGCATATTTATTATTTTCATAACCATAATGCTCTCCAATGTATTCAACGAGAGCATCATTAAAACCATCATGTAGTGCACAGGAAAATCGCCTATAAATAACGGGAAAATTAAATTCTCAAGGTTTACAAGGAGTTTTTACAAAATTCTTTTAGCATGTGGTCCTAGACTTTCAACCGGATAATGTGGCAAACTTTCAAGGTTCTGCTCCCTTCTGTTCTCTAGATATGGAATTAATTGTCTCTCTGGTAATTTTAAAGGGCAACTAATTAATTCTAAAACTCAAAATAGTTAAGTCTCGGCCCTAATTTTTTATAGAAAACTCAAAACTTTGGTTTAATGGCCTATAAACTTCTCCAACCAATTAGAATGCTGCTGTGCAAACCAGCTCTTATGGAAATGGAAATTTGATTTGCTGATGTTCTTCATCACAATGGTGCCACACCTACACCTCTGGTAATTAAATTTGAACAGAAATTAATATCAAAATGAATTTGAGCATAAAGCACTGATGGTGGTGTCTCTTTCTTGGGTTGTGCCTTCTACCAGAACGTCCTCTTGGATGGTGTTGCAAATTCAGCTATTTCCCCCCTTTTTTTAAAAATTGCAAGTATTTGTAGTCTAATGGCAGTGCCGTCACCCATCAATGTCTCTACCTTCCTCTACGAGATTGTAAGAGCAAATACAACTCAATTACCACACGTTTTCTCTTACACAGAGCGCCTTCTCTTATAATGGTGTTTGCAGGCGAATAAAACAAAGGAACATAATTAAAATTACCAGATCAATCCGCTTACAAATCTCAAAAGCAAGAAACAGCTGGACTCTTCCTAGAAGCACTTCTATTTCAAAGAAGCAATGTTTGTCTCCTCTTCTTGATGATCTACAAGAGGATCTTCATACTGGGTACGTGTAAACTCCATGCTTCCTCCCTGACCAGACCTCCTCCCTCCCAGGCTCTTCTCCCAAGCTTACCCTACCATAAGCTTTGATACCAAATATTAACAAAGTGCAAGCTGCAAGCCATGCATTACATTTTTTGAGATAAATATCCCAAGAAAAACCTACAAGTAAGGAAGTAGAGCATATCAAACTAAACTAATATGCTAAAGAAAGCACAAGTCAAAAGCTATGGATGTGCTCCTTAACTAATAGGCAAGATTGGCTTTATAGAATATCTAACACCTAGCTTTACCAAATTAAGCTACTAACCTATGTAACTTAGAATGTTATATTATTACATAAGCTAAATATTCTAGTAATCAGCCAGCAGCAGCCTAACTACTGTGAGTATGAACAACTTAAGAGTGGGTAATTCTTCATGTTGCACAATCCAGGCTCCTTTGGGACTTTGCAGTGCTACAATAGAACTACTGACCCTGATCTTAACTTGGTGACCTGCAATATGAAGCGGGGAGCCAAGGAAATCAAAGACAACGATAACAAATGCTGCAAACTTATAGGAGCATTGCATGGCAAGTTTTAGAGTTCATTTGTGAATGCGACCTTGCTAACCTTGATCTAAAAGGTGTCAAAAATGCTCTGACTTAAGAATAAAAAGGGAACAGGTGTGTGAGTCAAACCATTTAGGACTAAGCAGATTCCATGGGAGTCTATCTTGGACTATGACCAAAGGTTTGCTGACTTCATCTATAAGATGGATTTCACATTTGATGAGAGCAAAGTAATGTGGTTTGTGGAAGTGTTGCATAGTAAGGTCCCTTTTGTGATAGCTTAGATCAAGTTCAAAAGTAAATTAGATGCCATTGCAGCAGCAATCAAGGTTGAGAAGATTGAAGATCGTAGAGAATGCAGCTAGGAACACAAAAATGGACATAAAGTTGGATTCAATTTTAAGAAGGATGGATGAATTTTAGGATGGCAAAAAGTCAAAACTCTTGTGTATGGTGCACAACTTGTGGAATAGAGGGCCATCATTGGCACAATTGTTCAAAGACCATTGGTTACAAGCTTGCTACCGAGCGATGGGAGAGTTGAATACTGCAAGATTTGTAGGCTGTGGGGACACCCTTCTGGAAAATGTTATTTACTTGAGAACTACGTGTACCAACTGCAAAGTGTGTCATGTAGTTTCTTCCTATCCACCATGCACGATGACTATAATTGTACAGCTTTGCAGGACTTGAATGATGATGTTACTCCTGGTGTGTTTGAAGTCTGTGTTGGCATCTGCGTCTAACGCTCCCTGTGAGTTTCGTGACATGGACTAACTGCCTCTTGTGGATCCTAACTCTGGCAATTGTTGTGGAGATTAACGCCTGTGGGTTTTGATCTAACGACAATTGTGGTCCAACAAATGGTATCAGAGCGACATGTCTCGAGTTCGAAACTCTCCCGGGTAACGCTAGGGGGATTGTTGGCATGCGCGTCTAGCGCTCCCCGTGAGTTTCGTGACATGGACTAATTGCCTCTCGTGGATCCTAACTCTAGAGATTGTAGCGGAGATTAACGCTTGCGGATTTTGGTCTAACGACAATTGTGGTCCAACAGTCCGTGCCGAACAACAACAATAACAACCACCTGCGTAGGATGTGGAGATGCCACAACAAGGAGGACGAGCTCCTTCGTCAATCCAACAACAAGGAGGATGGGCTTCTCCCTTTCCACAACAGATGGGATGGGCTAAATTGGGCTCCCAATCCCCTTAGAGGCAGTACTGGGGTAATTATATCCAACACCAAGGTTGGGGTTCTCCGGAGAGGCAAGTGGTTATAACAATCATGGTGGTTGTCAAGGTGAGTATCAACCTCGTAGAAAAGTGCCAAGGCAGCCACGCCAACCAATTGTGGGCTACTTATGTGAAAGGAAGAATGAAATTATATTAATGTCCTCAAATGACCAAAACTAGGCAAATCGGACTCAAGGACACAACAATTAGCAATAGAAAGTATTGAATATCAATGCGAGGGATTTACTACAATACAAAACATTGTATCCTTTAATCAAAAAGGATATCAAATAGAAAGTATTGAATATATTCATACACACATGGTAGTTGGTAGTTCTCAACAGATCTCAACTATTTCAATAACATTGTAACTACTCCTGACATATTAAAATGGTGGACGCACATTCGTTGAAGTGTGCATTCTGATTCCTCTTCATTATTTCTTTGCTCATGTCTTCTAACATTGGTATCAGAGCCATTAGTGCTCGAATGGACTTGAAATATGAGGGATCTTGTGGAAGGAACACAAATTCGATGTAACAAAAGATTTGCAAGTTCAAGGAAGCCCTGCATTAGGGCATGAACTGAAAAATGAACCACATTGTGTATAATTTCCTTCATAACAATGGGAAACATACAATGCATACTGGAGACTTTTCTGCTCTGCACAATACTAAGGATTGCCCAGCTTTGGAAAAACAATGGAAAGAGAAGCATGTGCGTAATGTGAATGTGGTAAACAATGTGCCTAGAGAGTTTGGGAGCCTACATGTGACAAGATTGCAGAGAAAAGAACAAGGATTGGGTCCTTTACAGATGCTTGCCTGAGTCCCAGATCAGGAGAGTGCAAAGTGATACCTACCCAAATCCAAGGTGGAAAACACTTATAGATGAAGTGATGGCTTGGTTAAATTCCATTAAAGACCGGGACTTGGACACCTAATGCTGTGATAACTGAAGCGCATGCATATGCGAAGACACTGCAAATCCTCAAGCAAGGTGTAGTCTCTGTGCTGATTGATATGCTCAAAATGGCAACCGTTTTGCACTATGAAGATAAATTGCAGAATGCTGCCAACCTTGTCAAAACTTTGTTGGAAAGTGCAATTAATGGCCCACAATGTACAGATAAACTGATAGGTATGTGAAGACCAAGAAGCTGTGGGATGTTGATACCATAACGGACATCATTCTCACAGGATATGAAATTCAGAATGTAGTATTTGACTTCGGCAGCACTGTTAACATGATGCTGTGCTCTATGTGGGAAGCTATGGCCAAGCCAACACTGACATATGACCCTATTTCTCTCAGCTTCACAGATTATGGCTGTTTGGAACCTCTTGGTAGGCTAGAAGATGTGGAAATCAAAGTGGGAGACCTCAGTTTGAGAGGAGATTTTGAAGTCATAAACATGAAGAATGCTGAGACTCACTACCCAACATTGATGGGGAAAAACTGGGATACGATGGAAAAATGACCAGTAACATTGGAACCGAATCTTGTTAGGATGACACGAGTATAGTCATTCATATGAACAAAGTGGATCAAAGGCCATATACCATTCCTAAGGAGTTGCTTTCTCCCCATGCACACATTCCAGAAAGCTGATACAAGGTTGATCATCAACTCAAGGCAGAGGAGCCAAGTAAAACCATTCTGCAAATGCAGTACTCCTAGTATTGAAGAAATTGCATTGCAAGGACAATTTTGAAGATCCCGTGGAATTCTGAAACCTTCAAAGAAAATATGTGACATTATGCAAAAGGAATACCTGTAAGTACTTCTATAATGTCGATCATGCTACCCAGTCCAAACATAGATAAACATTATATGAATTTACAGGGACTTGTACCAAGACTACATCTGAGCTTAATAGTAGATAATGTGTATTCCATGTGAGGCCAACTTCATCCATTAGTAGGTGATTTATATGCATTTATATGAACCATTGGGTATTCATAGGTGATAACATGAAATCAAGACCTATGAGGATGGTCCAAGTGCGAATAAAGACGGGAAATTTCCACAATACTTTAGCACCTCAGAAGCTTGGATACTTTTCCCTAAAAAATTATAGGAGCCATATACCATAGGATGCGAGATGAGAATATGATGCACTATATTATATAATAAAAGAAGTGGATTAGAGCGACATGGTGGGGTAGTGCATTACAGCAAAATAATAACCTTTTAAGGACTAAAAGTAGTAGGTATGATGCATGCAAAGTTTTCATTGACCAACCCAGCTAACTAGGACATGATCATGATTCCTTGCAAGAAGTCAGATGTCTAGAAGTTACATAGTCATGAATAACTTGATGTTTGGAAATATCGTATTAGGATAGAACCAAAATGATCCTCATTACTAAATGCATTTCTTCCTAAGGAACACTTACATCACTATTTTCAAAATCATGGTACATGCACCAAGAGAGGAGAAGAGAAATGTCACACTGTGGACTGAAGGTCTAAGAAGAATGTTTTCTAGACATTCATATTTGAGGATAAGAATCCTTTGTGCACTTGTATGCTACCTTACAGAAAGATCAATTTTTTTCATATATTATACGGAGCTATAAACACATAAGCATAAATTTAATCTAGATAAATGGATATAAACCAAATCCTATGGATTGCAAAGCTACAAGCAGTCAGCATAGTAAAACAGAAACAAAGTGTCGTTAAATATATAGATAGGCAAGGACTATGTGATAAGAGTCAGGCAATAGGATCTAAAGTAATTCAATGATGCTGGATAGCATAGATAGTGAAGAAGATAAGGAACTTAATAGACATGTTTGAACCATAAGGCATAAAACCGTTTTATTCCAAGAAAAGAAAACTCTATATTCTGAATGATGGATAAGCTAATGCAATTGTACAAACATAAAAGAACAAGGAATGGTTAAGTTGGAAATTATGGGCACTCAAGGAAAAAGGGAAAATGTAGCAAGATTGTATCAACGAAACAATGCCCAAGAGGCGGGATGATAGAATACATTGGACCCCGCAAAGGAACTATAAAATTGGTAATTCCATAGGTGGATTATTAAGATGCAGTATGAGATGTTGGAGATGATGTAAATGCAGTTATGGGATTACGATGATATCTTCCTTTACTAAGTTTAGTGAGATAAAAGGCAGTCAGATGCCTTCCCTAGGAGAAATGTGTGTTAGATATTGAACGAAGGTGCTTGAGACAATGTAAAGTAATAATCCATACAGGCATGAATTCCGAATATGAAAGATAAGGTGAAAGCATAGTATAAAAAGGATGGTAGAAGTAAGGATTGGTTTATCCATGTGGAAGAAGTATGATTGGGTAATCTCGGTAGTGACTCATGTAAATAAAATGGATGAAATAATGAAGTTGTGGTGGACTATAGGGCACTAAATGATGCATGTGATTAATCATCATTTTCCCTATGCTATTATTGACATATGATATTTTAGATGCACTAGCATGGGCTACAAGGTATATTTTTTCACATATATGGCTTTAGTGGATACTATTATATCCCCAATTATAGTAGGAGGATCAATCCAAAGACAACATTTTCCTATATAATGGGGACTGTCTTTACATAGAGAGTAATCATCACTTGGACTGAGAAAATGTACCATGTGGTATCCTTAAGAGTCAATGGTGAATGTATTTAAAAATTTCATCCATGATTTCCTGGAGGTCTATCTGGATAACTTGGTGATGTTTTCCTTGTTCAAAGAGCACTTGTCAAAAATTGCGACTAATGCTAGAAAGATGTAGAGTGCTGTGCATTGCATTGAATTTGAAGAAGTGCAGGTTTTTCATACCATTCTGGTAGGCCAAGCCAAAGTTGTAGTAATCATTGGCTTCTAACCACCAACAAATCAATAAGAGGTGTGGTCTATTGTGGGGCATATCGAGTACTTCAAGAAATTCATCTGGGGATGTGTAAGCATCACGTTGTCAATGGGGAGATTGCTGCACAAATAAGTCAAATTTGAATGGACCTTTGAACGCCAAGTTGTGTTCATGGATTTGAAACAAAGGTTGGTCACGACGCCTATACATGTGTTTCATAGGAGCAAAAGATTAAATATGCACGTAGATGCTTCAACATCTGTGATCGGGGATGTACTCACACAACCAATTAAGAGTGGTCTTGATCATCCTATTCATTTTGCAAGTTGCAAGTTCTTCACAACCTGAGAAGAGTTATACCACCACAAAAAGAGAAGCCTTAGCAATGGTGTTTACATTACAATATTGTTGGCAACACCATTTGAGTTTTTTACAATCCATCAATACTGAGATATATAGCAAACCATTGATCGGAAGTTGGATTTCAAGGTGGTTGATGCTCTTCCAAGAGTATTGATTCAAGATTAATGTAAACCTTGAGAGAGAGCATATCTGGCCGGATCGTCTCAGTCTATTGTAGAACAAAGAAGAGCTAGGGAACTAGAGGAAGATTCTCCAAGGCGCACCTATTTAGGATAACATCGGTACCCCAACAATTAGAGGAGATTGCAACCTTTCTCCAACATGGGATACTACCAGAGCATCATACAAAAAGCAAGAGAAAACAACTAGTTACAAGTGCCCATCTTGAATAATTTTCTCTATAAATTGCACAAAGATGATTAACTATGAAACATATCATTGGAGCACAAACACATAACTGTTCAGATTGAGGTGCATGAAGGGATCATAGGAGGCTACTTCATAGGAGACATTCACATTGTTCCAAGACACCCACCACATCGCAAAGCACTACGATGTTTGTCAATGAATAAGGAAGCCCAACCAGAGGTATGAGATGTCACAAAATGCTATTCTCGCAACACAACCATTTGAATGAGGCATTAATTTCGAGGCACCCATCAACCCACCGTCAAAGCGGTCAAATGCCAGGTATATCATAATAGTGATGTATTATTTTACAAAGCAGGTTGAAGCAACTACAACAACCAATTGCTTAGCCAAGGATGTTGCGAAGTTTTTGCATAATAATATCATTACAAGATTTGGGTGTCCTTAAAAAGTGATTGGTGATAGGGGTACGCACTTTTCATAACATCACTATAAAAACTCTCACATGAGAATTTGTGCTATCGTACCAAAAGAGTATTGCATATCACGCACAAGCCAATGGCCAAGCTGAAGCATCCAATAAGGTGCTGGACCAAATGCTTACAATGCCATGAAATGTGCAGAAAGATGATTGGGAAGATAGAATTCTTGCAATATTGTGGGTATTTAGAACAAATTACAACAGGGCTATAGAACAAAAACCGTTTCAATTGGTTTATGTAATGGAAGCATTAATTCCTACAAAGTACATTAATGTTAGGGAGTTCCATTGACGGCAGAGAGCCTTCATTGATAATAGGAGACCACCAGATGTTCTATGAATTAAAGGAGAGGTCGGTGCGAAAACCATCACCAATCCATCTCATGAGTAGCTTCACCTTCTCAAAGGCTTTCCAGATACTCTTGACTACAAAGGTTCCAGTAATTTTAATTGGAACAAAAGTAATGATGAGAGAGTGCAACTTAATTCCGTTCCAACACTTCTTACCATTGGGTGCTTTAGAAGAAATGTAATGTCTTAATATAATTTTCCATGATTTTGTGCCCAAGAGACACCTGATAATCATTTTGGCACACAAAGCCACACTTTTCCTGTAAACATCAATAACTCCCATACCACCTTGATCTCGTAGAAGACAACACACATCCTAGGAAACACAGTGAACCCCAGCTGAACCGGAACTTTTACACCTAAGAAAGTCCCAAAACAACTTGGCGATCCAGTTGAAGGAAGTGCAAGAAGGACACCAACAAGAAGAATAATAAACATGAGTACCAACGATGATCTTATTACACACTTGAAACTTACCAACCAACAAGAGTGGTTTGGAGGACCATTTGCTAACTTTCTACTCCACTTGGTTAAGAACATAATTCCACAAATTCACAAAGTCACTGTCAAAGGAAAAAAGAATGCCAAGAAATCTAAACTCCTCGCCCTGACCAATCCACTTCTAGGGGTAATCATGAAGCCAAGCTAGAAAACGTAAACAACTATGACGATATCCAAGGGTTTTAGATAGCTGAATATTGGATCCAGAAGCCAAACATAAAATTATAAGACAATCAAAGACAACAACAACATTTTTTTCCTTATCTGCAAGAGTAAGGAAGGAATCATCTGCAAAATGCTCGTTGATAAGTTGAGTTGCATGGTCTGGAAGGGTAATACCCTGGATACGACCCTAAGCAGCTTGATGAGAAATTAAGTATCCCAGGGCATTAAAGGCAAGCACAAACAAAGTCGGCACCAAAGGGCACCCATGTCTGATGGAACAGAAGAGGCCAATGGAATATGAATGAAAATTGTCAATGGTGAGCCAAGCAGAAGCATTAGCGAAGAGTGTGCTCACAGTAGACCAAAAGAATTCACCAAATCCTAAGGCTTTCAGCATAGCTAAAACGAAGGGCCATTCAATCCGATCATAAGATTTTTCAAAATCGATTTTAAGATAAGCGGCTTCTGCAATGAGATACGTGCCCATTCCATTCCTTCCCAAATGGTGATAAGATTGTCTAGAATAAATCGGCCTTTAACAAAACTAGTTTGTTCAGGCCGAATAATTTTACGTAAAATATCAGCAACCCAGAAAGCCAAATCCTAAGCAAGAATTTTGTAGGAGACATTTAACAGAGTGATCGACTGCCAATTCTAAATCTTCTCAGGATCCCATACCTTAGGAATAAACTTGATGTTTTCTTGGTTGATGAAACTTCTAAGCGAGTGAGTGTGCAATGCTTCATTATAGACTCGAAGCATATCATGTCCACCAAAATACCAGGTAGATTTATAGAATTTGCAAGGGAAGCCATCCAAACTGGGAGACTTGTCATCTGCAAGACAAAGAAGAGTTGTATGAAGCTCATCTAGAGAAAGAGGGGCATCACAGCGAGCACGATCTCTGGGTGAGAGTTGAGAAGGAACCACATCAATACATTTATGTAAGGCAGTAGTTCTCTCAATTGAATCCTCCCGAGCTTGAAAAACCAGACGATAATGCTTAACAAAGGCATCAATGATTTTTGGTAGCTCAGTAAGCCGTTGGTGAGAGTCATAGATAGCTTTAATTTGTTTTCGAGTATGTTAGGCTCGGAGGGATTTGAAGAAACTTTTGGAGGCTTTGTCTCCCACCCGAAGTCAACGAATTCTCAAACGGATCTGAGCACCATGGGAAGAATAAAGATTAATGAGCTTGAGCTTATGGTGGATCCCAACAACTTGAGTTGAAGATGAGAATCAAAAGGATTAGATTCGAGGAGCAAATTGATTATTCTGAATTCTTTGTGCAGAGCCGAATCGGCCCTTCTTCGGACCCGAGCGACCTATTTTCCAAACCGGTGGAGGAACTTGGTGGTGCGTTGAATCACCGCCTCCCACCATGCAATCCAATTGGTAGCATAAGGCAGACGAGGCACCATATTCCATATTTTAGCGATGAGCTAGATAACTCTTGGGCGACTCAGTAGAGACACAATAAGAAAGAATTGAGTATTGGGCACCTTGGGAGGGTCCCCCTACCAGAAAACCTTCAATTTGATCGGATAGTGGTCTGACAAAAGCACTTCTTGCCAGACCTTGATAACAGTGGAGCCATACGTGTCAAAATTAAAAAAGGACTGATGTTAAAGAAGAGCGCAATCAAGGTGTTTTAATCCCCAATCATATCCTTCTCGGAGGTTGGTCCAAGTAAACTAAGTTTGGTCCATAAATTCCTGCCACTGATTGAGTAATGGATCAGAAAGGCCGCAACGACTTTTAAAATAATACCAAGTTGCTCATTCTCCGAGACACTAGCACATCGAGAGTGCGACACATTTATCATCTGGGTGTTCCACCATTTTGAAGTCACCACAAACAAACCAATAAGCATCGGGTAAGTTATCACCTAACCATCTCCATGATAAATTTCTATCGGGGCCTTCATTTGGTGAATAAACATTGAAAATACCAAAAAAATATCATTAATATTCATAATCATTCAAATCGCCCTATTATTTGGGTCTTGTCCCAAGGAAACAATTAATGCTGAAAATTTTGGCGCAATGGAAATGATAGCTCCACTTTTGCGATCAATATGATGAGTATGGAATGCACAAAATCAGGGGCAATAGACATCAACGTAGTCTGAAGCAAAAAATTAGAAATTTTGATTTCTTGTAAGCAAATAACATCTAAACTGCTAATTAACTGGCAAGCTAATTGAACAGAGAATTTTCGTGAGGGCTTTGTCAAACTCCAAACATACTACGACATAAAATTCATGAAAAATAAGACATGTCAAACTCCCCCTGCCCATCTATAATTCCATCCTCGGTGTCGAGAACGACGAAGTTGTTGGCAAGAAGAAGTCACTCTGAATCATTGTGTTCAACTTGAATGGAGCGATGTTTGGCCACATTTATTCCCCGTGTGCCACACACAACCTCCATAGGAGGGTTGCGTGAACGTCGCAATGGAAGAGGGGTTGATGTTATATTCCCATTATTCTCTGAATTTGTTGGAATAACTTGGCTTTGCGAGGTTGTGGAAGGAATGGAAATCAAAGGGCTAGTTTGCGCCATCGAAGGCCCATTCCTGGATGGTGGTGGAGAGGAAGAGGATGGAAGTGGAGCTTCAACAAAAGCCCTCATGCCCAAAATCTTCTTAGAACTAACCACCTTCCAGCCATCAGCCTGGGGACCAACCATAGTGTTTGGGTCTGAGGGTTGCACAAGAACGGGCTTAGAACATGCCAAAAGGGGTCAGTCCCAAATACGATGGTCTTGGGTCTGATAGGGAAAACACATATTGGGTAGGTTAAAGTAAACCACCTTTTGAGAGATTCACACGGACCCAATTTGAATATTCAGATGGTCCCGCAGATCTTTCATCAGGTCCACCTTGACACACACACATTTATTCGGACGAGAAAAGAAAAAACGTTCATGTTCATGGCATATCACCCTACCAATGGGCTTGACAAGCTTTGGTAGAAAATACCAGAGATATATAGGGAGACTGGTAAGTTCAATCCAAAGAGGGATTTTGAGCGAAACTTGGCTATTGGGACTAAAGTCCTGGGTCCATGGAGATAACACAAGCATGGTGTTTCCTAAATACCAACAAGCTACCTTAAGAAAAAGGCCCTGGACTTGCGAGGGCTCGTGAAAGGTAAACAGGTAAATACCCTTAGTGAGGTTACAGACCCAAGAAACTTGGATATCAACAAAATCCCAATGGTTTTTCATCCAGTTCTGTAAATAAGTTTCAGACGGGATGTGTCCACAAAAGTAGGCAATAAGACAATGTTTTTTGTACCACTTAACCACAGGTTCTAAAAACTCCTCAGAAATAACAACATCAGGAGAAGCATCAAAGTCCATACCTTGTCATAAACTTTCGCCAGAAACTTACTCACGCGCTTGGGAGCCATTATCGCCATTTGTACTGGGGGGTGAGTTGGCCATTTATAGGCACTTCACTGCCTTAGTGGTGGGAAAAATCCAAAAGGCACTATGATAAGACCGAGGATTACATGTTTTTCTTTATGGGGAGTTTTAATTTTGACGGGTTCATTTCTTCCCTGCTATTAGTATATATGTTTTATTTCCTTTTCCTTGTTAGATAAAATACTACACAAAACACAATAGCAATGCTACAAAAACCATTTGAAAACAAAGCGCTAGAACAAACCTTATGGTTTTTTCCTCACACCACACAATTATTATTATTAAAAAAAAATGTAATTCTTGGCTTGGGATCAGTTCTTGATATGTTTAAAGACCAAATTGGTAGAAAAGGGAAAGTGAGTATTTCATTGTTGAGCCATGAATAACAGATCCATGATAAAATGAACTGGTAAATGACATGAATTGCTCAAGGAGAACCCTGTATACTAAGTTTCAATTTTATCATGAGCCTTATTTCTTACAATCCAGTACTCGCCTTCTTTATTGGGTGACGTGGTTCTCTACAAAGAGCACAACAAAGAGAGTGTAGTTTTGAGGGAAAGGGAAAATTTGAACCCCTAATACACGACCTAGTTGATTATAGTAAATTAGACTTCGGATCCTAGAGCTTTTAGGGAAAAACCTTCTAGATGGGGATCTATATGCGTTATAAATGTATGCTAAGCTTTAGGATTGAAAGAAAAGAGGATAGAGATATTAAACTGGAATAATATATGTATTTATTTATCTATGTGTTTTATTCATGACATAATCTTGAGGAAGATGTATGGATGTGCATCTTCTACATATATGCTTCCCATTTAAGGCTATAAATGTGTACATTTATATATAAATCGGTGAATGTAAGAACCACTATGGAAGTTGATTTTCTTAAGATTCCATGTGTGACTCTTAACATTTCAATTGTTATGGAATGAAGGTTGCTAGGTGTGTGTAATATTTTTTCGTATACGCATATGTAACACGCGCTCTAGGGTTACCACTTGTAATGGTGTTGGGTGCCACTAAGTGTCCATGTGGCCATTGTGTTGTTGAAGGCCTTGCACAAGATTTGAGTTGCACGGTGTTTTTGTTATGTTGTGGATCATGTTTTCATGTGTGGAAGTGTTGAAGACTGTACATTAAAAGTACTGTACACTTTTTGGGCTCAAAAATGTGCCCAATATTTTGAGAAACGTGCTCTTCTCATATGGGCAAGATTTTTGACCCATAGGTTTATGGGCGGTTTTGGCCCATGGTTTTGGTACCCACAGTATTGTAAAAACTGCTTAAGAAGTTGCCTATTGATGTGGTTTTTTGCATATGGTTGGTATGATGTAACATTGTAGATGTGTGTGAATTCGGGTGTGAATTTAGGAGAGTTTGTTGACTACAACTCCAAACAGATATGGGTATTGTATTGAGAGAGAGAGGTGGCTTGTAATAAAATCTGAGCAAGTGATTCTTGGTGTACATAGCCAAAATTGGTAAACCATGTTAAATATTGTCTCTATATTGTGTTATTTTATTTGTCTGCACTTTTATTTCAGATTTGTAATATCTTTCAACATATTAGTTTCTACTATTGTGATTCTGTGCGGGATTGTTCCGCATATTGTATCCCTTATTTCCTAACAGTTTGCAGGTTGGGTATAGGGTGTGGTATTACGTAGTGCATTGTGTTATGCACAAAGCATGCAAAGGTGCGTTTATGGGTTGAAGTCTTATGCATTGTGTTTGAAGCATGCAAGTGTTATGCTTCTTGCACTGTCTATGGTATGCACTATGTGCAAGATCTTGAAGTGTATATCTTTGAAGAGTGACATGGTTCCTTGCATTGTATATGGTGCACAATGCACAAGTAGCTACAAGTAAGATCTTGAAGTGCAATAATATTCAAATTCAAGTACCACGGTTCATTTAGCTATGTAGGATGCAAAGAGATACTTACAAGAACTTGAAGCACAAACTTGTATAAAGATGCACAATTTGGAATGATGCACATGGTAAGATCACACATCTACAAAAATTATTATCCATTCCTTGAAAATTGATTTTCCCAATTGCATCAAGTCTTGGATTATGAAGGGTTAGAATCTTCTCAGGATTTCATGTGACATCCACATGTTTGAGCATCGAATCCATTAAATAACCTATAACATTTTGCTGGTGATTGAGATGATGAGGCTTAGAGGATTAGATGTATATAGACCGTGTAGGTTATGAATGTATGCATGGCCAAGGATGATATCACATGCATAAATTGGTGTTATATCACATACTAGGTCCTCTCTGAATGGATGGATGATATATGTGAAGTTTCATTACTAGCAATGTAGATAACTTTGGTGTTGTAGGTATTGATCCATCCCAAATAGTGTGGACGTAGATGAGGTTTTGTTGAGAGGATCAATCACTTCATGTTTGTTTCGGGGTCAAAGCATGTAAGTGTGTCCCAATTTTTGTCCAAAAATATTTTAGAAATTGACTAGTAAACAAATCTTTTAAAATATTTTTAAAACTTAAAAAATTCAAGGTAAATTATGGGTGCACTATTCCTTGGAATATTTAAGCTCTTAAGAAATAGGTGTTTGGTCAAGTTTTCCTTGTGGGACGTATTTTGTCGGCATAACAAAAAATGGCAAAAAGTGGAACACAATTAAATGATTTGGCATGAAGATGTTATTCTTCACGCTCATGTCATAAAACAAATAATTAGATGTCTACCCTTGCACCCAAATATACAAATGGAATAGGATTTTTACTTTAGATTTATGTTATTGCTAGTGTGATGGTTGCGTTGAGACATGTATCTTAAGGATCTATGCTCTCCACTTCTACGAGTGGCTCATCTTTAGGTTCCTCAATCCTCACACACAGAAGAAACTAATTTTGTGCATGGAATTCTACCTTTGAGGATGTAACTTTTGTTTTTGTCACACCATTTTACTGTCTTGGACATGTAGCTCTTGTTTGAAGAATGCATGTCTTCCTTATTGTAGACCATGTGCCATATTTTCTCTTCATCCTTAACTCTTCCTCAATGGTCACAACCAAGTGATAGGATTTTCCCAATGTCTTGACTTAATTGACTTCATATTAGATTGAATCAATGGTCATAGGCTAGTGTGGTACTTGAGAACCTATACTCCTCAAATTCAAAAGGACCCAACTTTGCATAAATTTCATGGAAGGAATCAATGTAGGCTTGGAAGAATTAGTCATGACCTTGTTGGAGTTTTTTCCATTGAATATAATGGTCCTCATAAACATCTTCATGATAGTATTTACTCTTAGAAGGTTTTTAGGAATGTATCTTAGGTTGGATCATATCTCTTAACTGTTAAGTATCCTTCTCAAAAATATGTGTTTTCCACCTCTTCTCAACAAGTGAAAAAATATTCAATAATGTGATCTTAATATTTCTTTATTTGAAAAATCATTTTGTAGAAAAGTAGCAATCTAACTGATCTAATCAAGTATCTATTACATCTACATTTATATTTCCTTTAAACACAAGAATGTCTAGACTTACTTAAAACTAGAGGGAATTTGACTGCCAAAATATTTATCAAATGATGAATTTTCTGGAACCGCCCATTCAAGGACATGTAAACTAGATGAAAAAAATCAATTGTACTAGGAGTGCTTGGAAAATTTCATTCTTGATCATTGTGTGAATCTCTTCTTGCATTGGTTTTGCCGTCTGAACTTTTTGAAATGGCTCGGGACGTAGTCTAATGGTTCTCATGGTTTGACACTAAGGCTTAAATATTTTGATTACACATTATGGGAGATGCAAGATGAAACTCTTTTATACCAATGATTTGTAGTAAATCCAAGGTAAAATGCTATAGATGAGGATCTAGATGTGTTCTAAGCATATGCAAGAGAAATAAAGGAGAGAGACATAAAACTAGAAAATAAATGTATTTATTTATCTGTGCATTATGTATATGGCATACTCTTAAGGAATATATATGGATGCTTATCTTCTTCCTATTTTCTTCGACTATAAGGATAGAGATGTGTATATACATAGAAATCCATGACTACAAGAACTGATATGATAGTTGAATCGCTCATGATTTCATGTGTGATTATACACCTTCCGACCATTATGGAATTGTAGTCACAAAATCATGCACTTTAGGCATTATTTAGCCCGGTCTCATACTACTATCTAGAAGGTTCTCAAGTGAAGAAAGTAATAATTAATCCCACCTTTTGGCCATCTTATTTTTACCTTTTATTTCGTCATCCCTGCATATTTTCTTATGCATGCCCAACTATTTCGTCATTGTCCCCATCATTTTATCCTAAATTAGGGTGCCCAGGCCTGTATTGGGGTGCCCTGATCTTTGTTCCACTTTCCCACTTCTTTTTTTGCTCTTTCTAGCCATTTTTTAACTTATCTTTTTCCTAGTTGGCCATGTCGGGGTTAATTACGAAATTAGAGAAACAAAACCCTATAAATATAAAGTTATGAGACCATAATGAGGGTCCTAACGTCACATACTACTATATCACTCCATCTAGAGTTGCATCCATTACATCACTTGCTTCCATATAGTACCATGCATCAAGGCTAGGAGATTTGCATCAACACACACAACATAGGGGGAGAGATTCTATTCTATTCCATGCACACATGCTAGTACATTTTCTATAGTTATTATTACTCGCTACTTCAATAAGTGCAACTAGCACAAGGGCACCTAGGGCACGACATACACACACAACAAAACTACATTTGGGTCTGAAATTTAATGCAATGCTCAGTTTAGTAAGCCCACTATTGTGGAAGTTGAGGTCTATCTGACCCATTCATTCTACATCTTTTTTTAGGGTTTTGATACTTGGCTTTTTGTTTTCTTCATTGTAGGGTTTTTGGCGAATCCATCGATCTTGGTGTGACTTCAAAGTGGCAAACAATGACTATTTGCGGCACTCTTCCGACCCATAGAAAGTCATATCCTGAAAACCTACCAGGACAGTAGTGCCCAAAAGGATGGGAGATCTTGGGCACTCCAGTCCAGAATTATCCAACAATCGCACAATTTTCTAAGCACAGGTATGGCAGCCTGTGCTTCCATTTTACCAGGTTTTCAGCCAAGCATACCCCCGGCATCATTGTAAACTAGCTAAGTATTTTATTTCTTTTATTTTACAATTAGGTTTTAATTTATTAGTTTTAATTATTTAGTGAATTTATATTGCTTTAGCACATTTATTTTACAGCGTTTTATGTCCTCCTAATTTAGATTAACTATCTTAGCATACCATTTAGGTTTTCCTAATTTTAGTTAATCAGGAATGTGGGTTGGCAGGTGTGTGTAGGAATGTATCATATGCACAAATATAACACATACCCTAGATTTTCACTCATCATATCATTGCATGACATGAAGTGTTCACGCGTCTAGTGTTTTGTTGAGATTCTTACACAAGAGTTGAGCTACATAGCATTTGGTGATACTATGTAGAGCTTGGACGCAAGGCATGATATTAAGCAATGCATTATCTTGTGCATAAAGCATATGGGATTTCTCTACATGTCGAATTATTTAGATTTTAGCAGTTGGTCTTATGGTAATTGGAATCATATCCCAAGTTCTTTAAAATTCAAAGTTGGAATCAACCATTTTCTCATTTGGTGTTCTCTTGATTGTGCTTAATTTATCCAATAGAGATAGATTATCTTCCTTTTCCCCAATCTGGACACAAATAGCTATGCATAATTGATCCTAATTTTGGATTGACCCTCCTCCTAGAATTATAAACCATTGTAAAAAAATTCTTTTGAAAGAAGAAGCTAGAAGCTTTACTACCACATCCATCTCAACAACCTCATGTATAACACAAACATTAGCAATGTCATGGATGTGATAAATGGGAGTCGCATGGTTTTCCCCAGTGAAATAAGGGATAATCATCAATGTTTCCACTGAAACCAAATTTTGTACATTGAGGGCAAGTGGACTACTGCATGTGAAATTTGCAAATGGATTTGGTGGTCGTTGTGGTGGTTGTTGATGTGTCATTTTGATCGTTCTAAGGACTCTAGTTGACTAAATAAAATCCCTACCAGGCGGAGGTGTTGACTAGTTTCCATTTGGTGGAGATGGAGATATTTGAAATCTTCTTCCTCTCCTTCCTCTACCTGGTGATAGCTGTAAGTATTCAAAAACACCTCGTTCTCTAGTTCTAGACCGTGTATGAACTCTTCTTATAGAATAAGACACACATAGGCTGATGAAACTACTGGAGTCTACCCTTTGGAGTTGCTAGATGTGCTATTACAAAACCTCTAAAGGTTAAAAATACAACAAGAGCACACCAATCTTGCTGCGATAAAAATGAAAAGTTCTTGGTCCTACCAGACATACCAGAACTTTTAGTGAAAATTTATAGCACCCTCTGAATGCTTGTAAATGAATTATCTAGGAAATCAATGTAATCTTCTAACATGGGATTGTCTCAAGGTGTGGGACCCTTATAGTTGAGAAAAACTCCATAGAAGGATAGTTCCTTCTCTTGTATTTGGCACTAAACTACTCCTAAGGAAATAAATACAACTAACTACTCCTAATCTATTGATTCCAAGGGACCAGGGTGAGAGGAATGCATGACATTTTAATCCTAAATTAAGGGAGGCGATAACACCAAAATAAGACTAGAGAGATTCCTAGTGAGTGAAAGTGGATGAATATGAGGTAGAAGATGGCAGACAGAAGTGCCACAGTCCCAAAACACATTAAAACCTCCAAATTTTTGGAGTAAAATTAATTTAAACCCTATAAAGGAGCACAATATACACAATAACCCTGTAAAGAGAAAGCCACAAAACACTAATTTTATTGCTTAAAATGATGCACAATCCATTACAATAATGCACGAGGCAAGAATCCTTTACAAAATGCCAAATTTGAGGCATGCAGCTCATAAAAGTGCTAGAACAATTTTGGTAGTTCCTTTGCATTCCAGAATGTCTCCCCTATAAATGAGGGGATTTTACATATATATAGAGAAAGGGGAGATGCCAACCAAAAACCTTCATTAATTTCCTGAAAGGAGGTATGGGTAACTATACTGGTCCACTTTCTAATGGTACTTTTCTTTCATGGGAAGTATGGGTGTCATACGTCATTAAATTGGTTATTGAGATACCCTGTATGATGTTATTTATGCTCAGCCCGTAGCTAACATTCCTTACTGATGCTCGATTGGAACCACTAGTTGAAGCCTAGATAGAACGAAAGGATCATTACCAACAAGGGAGGGAGTTGTTGCATGACAGTGAGGAAACATTGTCACATGAAATCAAAGGGAGGATGACGCACGATGAGAGGGACTGCGGTCGTGCGACAACGAAGGTGAAATGAAGGGGAATGAGGTGACAGATGCATGTCAACAAGGCAATAGATGGGTGAAAAAAAGGTGACAGACATGCACCAACAAGATGGTAGAAACACGACAACAAGGTGATAGACGTGAGACATTAAGATGGAAGATGTGCGACAACAAGGCGGAAGATGCGAGATAGCTAGGCGACAAACACACGACAATAAGATGTGGTTGACATGCAACAACAAGGTGACAGACGCATGACAATAAGATGTGGATGCGCGATACAAAGGTGGTTCCAAACCTTCACCAGACCAACTTCAACCAAGTTGAACGACTAGCTACCCCATAGATTATAACATCTGGAGTCACCAAATCCCAAACCTATCAAGTTTTCTATTTCGTAGGGGCGCAAAAAATGGACAACAATAACCTTACAAAAGGATTTGTAAACAAATGAACAACAATATCATATATTATTATGGAACTCTATTAAGTACAATGAGAATGGACCTTGCTTATATGAGTAAGGAAGATCAATCTAAGAACCAGTTAAGGCCATAGATCAAGTCATAGATCAAGGAAAGATTAGTCGTTAAAGAACTAGTCAAGACCATCGATTTAGGAAAAAACTAGTCATAACAACTAGATAATATATAAATAAGATAAAATAAATATCCACACATAATTGGGTGGGGATAAATAGAATAGAAGGTAAATAATGTACCTATGTGAACATGAGCTAAGGTAAATACCTACTCTAACATAAAACATACCCTTAACATGTTCATTGTTATAGGAAAATGGTTAAGTCAGGTTGATGATGATCTAGACACCTTTGAATGACAAAAAATACCATTTCTTGTTCTTTTATGTGTATTAATAGTGCGACTTCCACGAAAATGCTACGTTACTATCACATTTGTACTTTGTAAATGGAGAGTAACTACCGCACGGTTATGTCCCAATAGCATCAAAATGAGGATTCCTAATAGTTACAAATGTTTGGGCTTCTCAAAATGGTTCAAATCTTTTTACCTACATACTTTGGTAGAACAACTATAAATATGAGTGCATTTATTCATTCCAAGCATGTGATTTTGGCGAATTCAAGTGTGAGCAAAGGAGGAATTAAAAAAAAATCGTGTTTTGTTCATAAAGAGTTGAGTTCTTTATTTTTTATGATTGTAAGGGAGTAATAAAAGTAAAAGAAGCTTTAATCCTTCTTGAAGTTCATATCTTGACAGTAAACTTGTAAAGTTTTAGAGATTTACATAGTGAAGAGATGCAGTTGCTTACCTAGTTTGAGTTTTTCCCACTTTGGGTTTCTCCAGGATAAAATTGTCGTCTCCTTGTCTTACATCTATATTTTTCAGTATTGTGTGAATAATTATTACATAATAAACTGGATACTAAGAGCTTATTCAAATTATTCATTCATTATCATGACATCGGATATGTTTATTGTTTAAAAGAGGTAGTTTACATATTAGACAGAGAGAGATAGAGCTACACCTTAGAATACCTTAAGAGCCTTGAGAGAAAAATAGAATCTCGTGACACCAAACAAATTGTGCCCACATGTTGGGGTGGCTTGGTAAATGGTAGGTGAGGCTTCGTTTTGGTGTCCAACAATCTAGTTGCTTCCCGATAACATCAATTAGATGTATTTCCTTAAGATCCCTGAGAAGAAAACAAGATATAAGTTTGGCAGGTGACTTCTCAATCATCATGGCACCTTGAAATGTCTCTGCTAGACATATACCTCTGCATTGAGACCATATACAAATTCCTATCTCAATTTTCCCCACTTCAATTCAGCTTTCTTGTTGTCCCATTGTTTGCAATGGTGTTATATACTTTATTTTGAGTCAGTATAAGGATGCCCAATGCCATATTTTATAATTCAAAGCTCTTGGAACCAAAAATACTAAAATGTTACATATCAGGGTATCCTAGTAAACATTTAGGGAGGCTTTGTTTCGGTGTCCAATTATCCCGGTGCTTCCTGGTGACATCAGTCCATCATAGTCCCTTAAAAACCTTGAGAGAAAAACATGACAACAATTTAACGGGTGATTCTTCAGTCTCTGTAGCACCTTGAAAGGTTTTTTCTGAACCTACACCTCTGTGTTTATACCCTCTATGAATGCCTATTTTATTTTTCCCGATTTTAATTTATTTTTCTCTTTGTCTCATTACTTGCAACGGTGTCAAATACTTCACTTTGATTCATTGTAAGGCTACCCAATGTGATATTTTACAAATGGAATCTCATTGTACAAAATGGAATACACTCATATGTCAGAAAATCTTGGTAAATGCTAGTGTTTCACCGGATTCTAGAGCGTTTCTTCGAATCTTGACGAAACAAATAAGGGTAGAGGGCTAGGAGGAATACTTGTTAAGATGCTGGCTGTAGGTTGTTACGCGCGTATGACTTTTGGATCCACAGCTAACCATGAGAGATTCCTTTTTTCTTGGAGAAACTACCTAAAATGGAAAACAAGACCACCGAATAAAAGTTAAACAATATATGTAGTGAACTGCCTAGCGTGTGCTAGATCCAAGAAGTGTGATACTTCCTAGACAACTATCAATCCACTATTTAAAACAACTTAATGCAAACAATAAAAGAAACCCTACTGTAGTTAAAATGATTTAGGTATCTCATTCACCTACAATAAGTAAATTCGTTCACAACAGGCTAAGGTATGACTGAATCTGAAGGTTAAGGTCTATGTCAGGGTACTGGGACTGGTCAGCGTAAGGTTATGGGCTATTTTGGGTATTGGGTGGAGGTTTTAAACACTGTTCTTGGTTTTTGGTCAAAAACACAGAGATCGACGTCGGTCTGGTATGACTGATGTCAGTTTAGGTTGATCGGTGACGGTTGTAGGTAACCTGCGTCGATATGATCATGGTACAGGAAACTCAATAAAAACTTGGTGGGGTGACAAATCTGAGGCTGGATGGAAATGGAAGGACAATGGCAAGGCTCGTGTGGGTCCTAGGTATGCACAAGAATGATTAAGATCTGGGTATGGGCAGTTCAAGGGTGTGGATAAAAGGATGGTCAAGTTTGCATGGAGGTAAATGGTGGGGGAATGGAAATGGGAGCAAAAACTAATGACAGAAGTAAAAGAATCTTCTCAAATGATAATGAACCAATGTTGGTTTACAGAACTTACTATTTATATGAGCTTGATGTCTGGTTGGCAATGGGGGGTGATCAGAAGGAAGGAACTTTATGTGGTGTTAAAACTTCCCTAGATTCTCCTATGAAGGTAAATGGCTCTGTGGTTATTCCAGGTGCTGGCTATAGATGCTCTGATGCATGTACGAATTCTAGTTCTGCTTGCATGCAGCTCTAGTTTTGTCTCTTGCTCTCAAAAGATGTGTTAATCTCTTAGAAATGTGCCAACCTTGAAATAAGGTTGTTTTGGAGGTTAAATGGTAATCGACGATGGTTCCAGGTTGATTGGCGGTGGTTTAGAGTGACCGGTGTCGGTTGGGATGGGATTTCCTAGGTTTACTAAACTAGGTAGATCCCCTTGATTTTCTAGAATCTTGTTCATTTTTCTCTGCGGATTATAATGGAAGCTTCCTTCTAACACGCGGGATTGTAGTTAAAGGGAATGTAGGCTTTGATTTTTAGGGTTTGAGTAGGTCTTAGTTAGTTATGGGAACTTACTAAGAATAGGTCTTAGGGTGAGGTGGCTAGATGAGGTGTCTAGGTGAGGTGGATATATGGGCATTATCCCAATTAGGATATTTAAATAATAAATATTGTGAGGATACTTAATTAAATTAATATTAGAGTGGGATGAAAGTGGCCATGGTTAGGTGAATGTGTTCAAGGTGTTTGTTTGATGAGGGACCAAGGGGAGTGTGACCTAATTTTGGTGTCTACATTTTGCCCCTTTTTGTTGCGTAGCTTGTATTGGTAAGCGACGCTGACATAAATAAGATGTGGTTGCCCCATGTGTGGGTAAAGGCGATCCCCCTCAAACTAGAAATTGATGAGGCAAAAGGAAGAATCGGTGAGTGGTTTGATAAAAGGTTAAGGTGATGAAGAGGAAGGTGGGAAACGCGGAAAAAAGGGGAAAAAGGTCCACTCGAGTAATCCAGGTAATGGGTCAGGGTCAAAGGTAGTAACAGTCAAACGCACACACGTATAAACTACAACACAGTTTCAGGTTGAAGAGCAGGCAAACTCTACATTATCTAAGGTCGATAGGTTTATCCAAACAAAGTTGAAGTGAGTCCAGTATTCAGGGTATAGGATATGATCAGGAAACATGATGTAGGTCAGGTGCAGGAATGTTTAGGTATGTTCTAGTACACCAAGGGTTGGGTCAGGATAAACAAGTTGATAAAAACTGCACACTAAAATAAGAAATAAACACCGAATATTATAATATGCAAATTAAATTCATTTGGGATGTTTTTATTCACATAGAGATATTTATACAAAGTTGATCTCCTACAAACTAGGAGTTAATCTAATCTTCAATCCCACATCTCTCTCCTAGAATCAGTCACACTTATCTCTCCACACACACACTTCTAAAAAAGCTACGTGAGTTTGTTTAATAAACAAACTCCTTACAATATATATATATATATATATATATATATATATATATATATATATATATATATATTATTAATATGAGTTTGACAACTCACTATTAATAATATATTACTCATAAATTATTATTAGAATAATACTATTATTCTAATGCACTAATGTTCACACTAACTAAACTATTCCTAACATTCACCCCCTTAGTGTGAACATGGGGAAGGTTTCATCCTATACTGCATCTAACAATGACTGTGTGATTTTCCAAGGATTCACAAACCTAAGTATGGTTTTTCCATGGTTACCATAAAACTAGATGAAGGTTTATCCATGGTTTACCTACAACCAATTGGTTTTACTGGTTTACCAAAAACCATGTCATTTAATGTCAGTATCCCTTTAACCCCCATCACATCTTGACTAATGCAGGTGATACAATCATGTACTTGATTTAACAAGTTTATTTCCAGAAATGAAACACACAACATAAAATAAATATCACCAATACAATGTAACATTCTATCTGTTTGTGATTAACAAGAGATGCAGATTTGCCTCCTCCTTTGCCTCCTGCCTCCAATTTCCGCTACTTACTTAGCAAAATGTTTCGATAAAGTTCATTTTACAATCAACTGGGTGTCGGTTTCAACTGATAGTGCACCCCCTCACTATGGACGTCACGTTCAAGCGAAAATGCGTCTGATAATTTAAATGTGAAGCAATTTTTTATTTAATTTTTCAGACTTTTACTCCCTCTTTTTTTTTTTTTTTAAAAATGACGATACACTTGACTTACAATAACATGACAATTAAAAAGTAATTAAAAAATTACTTTTTACTACAACACAAATGGACTTTAAATGACACTAATGACTATTGCAAAACATGACATATTTAAGTCGAAGCACTTTTACGATATAACGAAAATATTTAAAAGTAATTTATTTATTACTTTTTAATACAACACTAAACATATACTAGACACTTACATTGACTATAACCATACTAAGAATGACAACTTTTGACAAATTAGAGTGGATCCAATTTTATAATTGTTAACTAATAATCACATTGACTATGTGATAAAAATGACTCTAACTAAACAAACAAAGCTTTATATTTACTTTTGACTCATTTAAAATGACAACACATAAGTATACAATGGTTTCAACCGACAAACAAATAAAAACAATACTACCTAATATTCCCATAAATATGGATGACACATTTTTTTGGACATACAATCAATAAAAAATAGAACTTTACTAAGACACTGACTTGAGTATTGTAGTCAAACTGCAAATGGGCATGCATAATTATAGAGAGACATGCATGGTATGTATCTCTACGCGTACACAAAAAGACATAAGCTATAATAAACAACAAAATGACAAAATTCAAAACTATAAAAAATAAACTAAGACTTGAACATACGACATGGTTTACATGTAATAATTTGTTCTCGGCATTGAGTCAACATTGAAATCAGGAATCATGGATTGATTCAAGCACCGAATAATGGATGAAGCTCACCTTTTATGAGTATCAATTAGGAAGCACAACATGGAGAATGCACCTGGGTGGATGTAATTTAACAACGATGAAAACGGATCTGAACTTCAAATCAGAACAATGACATAATAATTTGAGAGAGAAAACTTCTACATTGGAATTAATAGAACTGCCAACAGATACCCAAAAACCTTTTGGCGCAAGATCAAATGTATAGGAATGAATTCTTGAACAAGTCACTTTTCTCCTTCCACTCATAGAAATTTCTCAAGCTATAAGTTGATATGATAGAAGAGAAGAGTACAAATCAAAATAAAGAATTATAAATATGCATCTATTATAGGATCTGTCGACTGAAAATTCTTGCGGAATCTCAGCTCAATATTGGTAGAATATTTTTGACGTTTTCTCTTCAATCGTGATGTGGGTTTGGCTGAAATTTCAACATTAGTTTCTTCTGACATGCATCTTCAAACCCATTAAAAATTGTAGAGACCCAGATTGTAAAAATGAACTTACGACCTGTTCTTTATGTGGGAATCATTGAATCTAACACAACCACTGCTCTATTTTCTCATAGACGCATCCACTGGATTATAACACTGCTCTGATACCACTGATAAAAATTGCACACTAAAATAAGAAATAAACACCGAATATTATAATATGCAAATTAAATTCATTCGGGATGTTTTTATTGACATAGATAGAGATATTTATACAAGTTGATCTCCTACAAACTAGGAGTCAATCTAATCTTCAATCCCACATCTCTCTCTTAGAATCACTCACACTTATCTCTCCACACACACTTCTAAAAAAGCTACGTGAGTTTGTTTAAAAACAAACTCCTTACAAAATATATATATATATATATATATATATATATATATTATTATGAGTTTGACAACTCAATATTAATAATATATTACTCATAAATTATTATTAGAATAATACTATTATTCTAATGCACTAATGTTCACACTAACTAAACTATTCCTAACACAAACATGGCAAGAGGTAAGGTAAGGTCAGTATGTCCATCAACACAGGTAACAGTGCCGCAAGGTATAACGAACACATGAGGTCAAAGGTCACTAGCGATGTTCCACGTCCAAGTATTTAGGTCACGGCACGGGTAGGGCCAAGGTATGGGTAAAATAATGAGTCCTTGAATGAGGACGAGGTGAGGGGGTAAAGGATAAGGTCAAGAAGGTCAAGTGGTGTGGCTAAGTGAGGTGAGTGTAAGATAAAAAAGGATTCAGGTCAAAAATTGGGGGTAGGAGGTAGTAGAAAGACTAAGCAGGTAAACCGATGATGTTTGAAAGGAATCGATGCCGGTCAAGATGGATCAACCACGATAAGATAGGGCACAAGACCAATGTCGGTTAAGGTAAAACCATCTACGGTTAATTCGGGTAAGTTATAAAAAGAAAATTTTCCGTATTTTTCAAATCATTTGGATTTTTATCAAATTGGGAAAAATGACAAGAGAGAAAGGAAAAGGTGGAAAGTGACAGAGTGAGATGGAGGATTGAGTTAGCGAGCCATGTGGCTAGTGAGATTTGGTTGATAGGTGGATCCACGAGCTAGGTTGGATTGATTTGAGTGGATTGATTGGTTGTCGAGTGAGAGGTTATTTGGTGATGGCAGAGGTAGGAGAGGGATCGGGGGGACCACCAGTGCAGCGGCTGGAGGTGCCACCACACAGATGGTAGCGTGACGAGGTAGGATTCAATCTGACGTATTGTTTTGTTTATTAAATTGAATTAAATGGGGAAAACGGGTTTTTTACTTTTGGGGGGAAAAGGAATTTTGAATTGTGGGGGGGCAAATCAATTAAATTAAGAATGGGAAGGGAGGTGATTTGGTGAAGGAGTGGGGAAGGGTGTAGGATGGATTTGGGTAGGATTGGGTGGGTAGAAGAGAGCAAAAGGGGAGTTTGAATGAAAATTGGGGTTTGGGCGTCATGGTTTTTGATGTGACAGTGACCGGCGTCGGTTGAATGTTAGCCGACGTCGGTGTTAATGTTTTGGTATCGGTCATGAAGCAGGTGACCGATGTCGGTTGAAGGGGGGTCGGGTCAGTTAGGGGTAACCGGTACCGATTTTAGTTGGGGGAAAAAGGGGCCAAAAGGTGTCCAAGGCTGGGTGGGTGAGGTAGATAGGGGTGAGAAAAGTGGTTTGGGTGAAAATCATGACATAGGTAAGGGTGGAGTTGTGGGGAAAATGTATAGATGTGTATGAAAAAGGTAAGGTTTGGGAGTGGGTCAAAATGGAAGTAGATGAGGGGTAGGGGTGTGTGGTTTAATAGGTGAGGTAATATTAGGTTGGGTAGGGTTAGGGTAGGTAGGTTGGTAGGTTAAGGTTGGATTGGGTAAGTAGGTAGGTGCGGGTTGGGTTGGGTAAGTAGGTAGGTGCAGGTTGGGTTGGGTAAGTAGGTTGGTAGGTTAGGGTTGGATTGGGTAAGTAGCGAAGTGAAAAGAGGTAGGGTAATGGTCATGGGTATGGGTGAATATAAATATGGTCAAGTTTTAATAATGTGATTGTTGTGTTGGATGCAAGCGAGAGATCAGCTGAGGATGCGAGATAGGGTGTCACCCCTTCTCGTGACAGTTTGAGGCACAACGACAATCAAGGAGTTGCGGCATGTTGAGCAGGTGGCCCTGATTGGGGTCTGATGCTATCGACATGCAGTATGTCAACTGAGTCTGATGGTTACCCTCATTGATAGATGGGATTCGGTGACTAACACGTTCCACCTATCGATGGGTGAGATGACAGTCACCCTAGAGGACATGTACAAGATCCTGCAGTTACCTATAGTGGGTACGAAGGTATATTCGATCTCCTCAGAGGCATCAGTGGAGTTGATGCTCACGGTGTTTGGTGAGGGGATGGAAAAACTGACATTCCATAGCGCCCGTTTGAGCTATGGAGAGATGTACACAGCCTGTCCATAGGAGACGAGGCTAGTAGTAGTACTGATGGAGGTAGTCTGTTGTTTTGCACTGCCAGATGTAGAGGGTGGGAGATTCCCACGATCACTGATGGGAGTGTTACATGACATGATGATGGATAGAACCAAATTTTCTTGGGAACTAGCATTCCTGGTATAGCTATATAGAGAGCTATGGGCGTATGGGCGGTTCCGCGAGTTCAGTTTATGCTACACTTTTATTCTATATTGTTGGGCCTACGAGCCAATTGTATGTGTGCGTCCAGTGGGTATGCCCCGAGAAGATGCATTTGAGTCAGGTTTTGGGTAGGTGGGGTACAAACGATGGGTGCCTATTATTGGAGAGTGGTGATCAGATAGGGATACACATGGTGTAGCATATTATCAATAGCTATTGGAGGGATTGTCTGGGGTAGACATTATATGGAGACCGTATGTGGGTCATCCCTCATACAGACAGATGGCTAGGGAGTTAGCTGACCTTCAGCTACTCAGATGGATAGAGGGGCACCGTGCAAGAGAGCACGAGATGATCCCCATTGACAGGTTCAGATGGTAGTTCGGCTTACTATAGGATATACCACCACCTTTCCCACAGTACAAGAGAGATGACGTGGAGAGGCCATTGCCTTTACCACAGTCGATAGTGCCTACAAGGTAGGAGGATCAGGTGATAGACCGGCGGATCGATGATGTCAGAGTGACAAATAGATACAGACAGTGGTGGGCATCCCATCTACGAGTAATACCTCCTAGGCTAGGGTAACTAGATTTAGCCACCATTACTGTGCAGAGAGACACCCTACAGGGGTGGGTGGTGACCTTGATTACCCAGTTGGGGATGGTACATGGGCAGTTAGCAGCTTCAGAGGCAGAGATGGCCGCGTTACATGCATAGGTGGCCATTTTACAGGGCCAGATGGCCCAGGGTGGAGATGGAGAGGATGATGGTGAGTAGGTGGCCACCCTGCAGGCCTAGGTTACAGGTTTACAGGGCTAGTTGGCCACTACACATACACATACAAGCACAGGGTATGAGGCCGATGGCACCTCCACAGGCACCGGGACAGGGTCCCATCTCACATGAAGGGGCAAGACAGGGTCCCGCAAGACAGGTATAGGGGCCAAGGCCAATGGAGCCGCCACAGACCGTACCCATATCCAGGTTACGGGATGCCCTAGGTGAGGCCAGAAATTACTAGGATTAGTTGATGGTGGTCGGGATAGATTTTCTATCTTATGGAGAGTACATGGCACAATAGGCCTCGAGTGAGAGGACAATATCCTAGACTCAGAGTGTGGAGAGCACAGAGGGCCATCGAGCCCGAAGACATGATCAGGGTGAGGCCACCAACTCACAGAGACCAAATCCAAGTGATGTACCAGTAGGGGCCCAACCATGACCTATGATGGGCGGTGAGATGTTATCGGGCTATCAGACAGGAGCTGAGAAGGAGAAGGGAGATACTGATATGGAGGATATCTGATGAGATGATGCTTGATGCACATCCCTGCATTGTGATGTATTTTGGTCATTTTTGATATGTATTGGCCTGCATGCCAACGAGAGTGAGGATGTACGAGAGTTTTGTATATTTTTTAGCATATACCAGCCTGCGTGCCAAAGATGGTGAGGGTGTATATGAGAGTTTTGAGAGATTGGATTATATACACCGGCCTACGTGCCAAAGAAATTTTATAGTTATGTATATGGATACACATGTTTTGATATTTGTGTTTATAGAGATGATGATGATTATGGTCATGATGTGTTTGTGTTGA
>CM034155.1:531218255-531355755 GCA_019776745.2 Taxus chinensis | reverse complement strand
CGGTTTTCCATTTCTGGAGGATTTGGGAGCTCAAATAGTCCTTCGGTTACCAATCATATAACCAATGACTAATAATGTAAAAGCTTCACAGTAAAATTTCAAATTAATCATTCACCGATGGCTAGATAACGTAGAAGCGTCCATGGAGAAATGAGATTCCATATTTTCCGTTGACCAATGGAAACTAAATATGAAAGACTAATTTCCCTGCGGATTGGCATTAACAAACCAACTACTGATTAAAGTTGCAGAAGGGGCTGCAACCATACTAATGTAGAGAGGGGTTTGGCCATGGGGTGTGATATATCTCATTACAAGTATTATTGAGGTCCATACATTTTAAAATGACTGGCAGGGACTTTCCCCTTATAGGGCTGTACATTGTAAAGAGTTCAAATATAATGGAAGGCACATGAAGCACTTCAGAAAGAAGCTGCCAAGATAAGTACTAAACATGGTCTCTAGTATTATATTGGCCATGAGCTAATACCTGTATGTTAGGACGCTAAAATTCTCATAATGCCTTTACTGTTGTTACGCTGTTAATAATATGTTGGTTTTGAGCTGGTGAGGCTTAATATTTAAATGCAAACCTTTGATTATTAGGACACCCTAATTCAAAGCTTGACTATAAAGAATTTCAACAACAGAAATTAAGTACGCCTGGCCACAGAAATCACTCGTTCAAATAGTGGGATATGTGCATACCCAAGAAGAGGGAATGGTTTGCATACCTAAGAAGAGGGTTTGCACTCTGATTTGGGCAGTGGTTTGCAAAATACAGTCCAGTCACCAACAACACACAAACTACAACTCCATAGCCTATATGGCCTGAGTGGAAAACAAAAGGGACAGGAAATAAGATGAAATAAAATTAGGCATTCCAGCATTTTAATCATATAAAAATATATAAATATCATTAAACTCTAAGCGGAAAATGCCAGTTTATGGTCAGATTATGGATACTTGCGACGAAGATAATCCCTTGGGTATGGTCTTCTATGCTCGCTCAGACCCAGAACAAAAATTAACACAAAAAATACATAAAACCCACAAATGCCATCAAAACCGAGTTACAACAAAATCAATATCGGTTATAACCACCAAAGTAGATCAATATTTTAAATCATGAAACAATATAATTGTAGAGCCAAAAAAAAAACGACTGCATAATTCTGTTAGTGCAGAAACAACATACATTCAGTTAAACGTATTTGAATGCTTTTGAGTATTGAAGAGGGCCTCTCTGTTAGGGAGGAGCTCCAGGGCCCTTCTCCAGGCGGGAAAAATGGAGGATTTGCAAGACGTCATCAAACACATAACTAAAACACAACTAAAATTAAACCATCCTTGGTACACTAAAATATGCAAATCTTTCAACTTTAGATCAGTATAAAACATTTCACTGTTGAGAGATAATAAACAAAAACCTATGTTGGCACGGAACAACCACCATTATTACCACATATTTTCAGTTTCACCAGATGGTCATCCTTCAGCGGGATTATAAAATGAGAAATATGGAGCAGAAAATCTATGAAACGCCAGGACTGACAATGATCAGCTCATCTAAATGGAGAGGTCATGGTGATAGTGAAAAGTTCAGAAAAGACAAAAGGTTAGCTCCCTGCGTATACAAAAGTAATTTATTTCTAAAAGTGAGGAAGATTAATGTCAAGGTTCAGACAGAACAGAATTTCACGTTTGAGAGTATTGAAGGATTTAACCAAACGTTTATGAACACCAATCCGGCACATGACGAATTCTACCGGGAACTCCTCGTGCTCCTTCGATTGACTAATAACTAAGAATTTAGTTTGGTGGATGTAATCTGGAAACACAAGCAAGGGACATGTGCACAAGAATACATAGACTGGTGATATGCAGAGAATGATGAAAGAAGCTCTCTAAAAATATAGCAGACAAATTAGCACGTATCAACAGCAATTGTTACAATCTCAGCCAGTGGGGCACTTCCCAGTGTTGGGCGCCTTCAGGCTTGCCTTCCATCCAAGGACTGTTCGTTGGTCCTACACAATTAACCTTGGCCTTAATGATTCTTTAAATCCTTCAAATATGATGGTTTCCTAATATACACTAAAAGCAGACAGAATTTTTGGTCACTAGTGTTGCTTCTATCCTAAAGTGATTGCCTAAGGAAAAAGTGGCAAACTCTCTATTTTCGAACTTCCAGGCTTATCTATGTTTCATTGAAAGATAGGAAGTAATATTGAACATCCAAAACTGACGAATCATATTAAACAAGGAATAAGTTTAGTATTGTACATGGCTAAGCTTATCTGGTTCTAAGATAAGATAAACGCATTATCATTAACTATGGTTTGTTGCAATTTTGTAATCATATAAATAAATCTCTTGTGTACTCCCTCTAGCTTTGGTATTGGTCTGAACCAGGGCTTAGGTTGGAATACCTAATCATGTCCCTACTGGTACTAGGACTGTATCCTCAGAGTCCCATTGACCTATTTTAACATTAACCCGTGAGCATTTATTTAATTTTTCTTTTAATTTTTTTCGTGACTTTTGACTACTACCATACTATACGCTATCTGGCTAGCGACATAATTTCTAGATGATTCCACTGAAATCAGGGAGTTGCAACATGCTAGTCCTAAAACATCAATTAAATGAAAAAAATAATCCTAAAAAATTATCTGTCATACCAATAAAATATTAAAAACCAATCTGAGTTTGGCCAAAATCATCACTACCCCCCCTAATCATGGTTTCATAAACACATCTAAATTTTGATACAATTTACAGTAAAACACATCAAAAAGCCAATAGTCTGCCATGGCATTTCAAGCCAATGAAAGCACTGCAATTGGAGTCCATCATGGAAAGCTCAAGTTGGGTTCCATTTTAGTTACCCGATTTTGCGGCGCTTCTACAGGGTCTTAATTTAGGGCTTCATTTTATTTTTCCTTCCTCAGCTACTTTCCTGAAACACATAAATAAAATTAATTGTAAGAACACAAAAGAATCAAAGACTAACAGCTATGAAGCCTACCCATTTAAAACCAAAGCAAAAAATGCCTGTAAACCCTTACCAGGAGGATGCAGACCACATTATTACACACAAAAAAGGCCCTAAAAAACACAAAAATACCGTGTTCTCAACTCTGTTCTGCTCGTTCAAGCCAAAAAAAAAAACAGAAAAAATACAGAATACCACTCAGACCCCACAAGAATACCCATTACATACCAAAATCAAACCGATTCAGATCCAAAAAGAGAAGCACGGCCCTGCAATAAATTGCTAAACCAAACTAAAATGCAGAGCGACAAAAATAAAATAAAAAGAAACCATGAAAATGCAGCCTTCTCCAAGCAGGCTAAATGGATTTGCAGGACGCGCTTGAAATGCACCATTTCCCGTCTCAGTCCAGGACTTCATCCTCTTTTCCTTCTTCAACTCCAAACCTGAAACACATAACTGATATTAATCACAACAGAAAAAGGAGAAGAAATAAATTCTTATGTTACAAAAAGTAAACAGATATGAAGCAGCAACAGGAGTATAACTAGATTCTTGAATCTTACCTGGAAGATGTGCCATCTTCTCTGCTCTTCTTGTTCAAATCAACATTTGAAAAATAACACAAAAGTACAAAAAAAACTACTCAGACCACATTGTTTCAGACCTCACAGAAAAAACCATTACAGACTGAAATCAAAACGATTCATAACAAGAAAAAACGGAGAGCACGGCCGTGCAAAAATCATGCTACAAAATAAAAATGCAGAGCTAAAAAAATTCAAAACAAAAAATAAACAGAAAGAAATGCAGTCCGGCAGAGGGCTTTATAGTTTTTCTCCTTCAACGGCTCTCTACGTTTTTTTAACGGCTCCAAGAATCTTCCGCTCCCTGGTTTCTCCATGAATCTTCTAGAAATAATCTCCACCGCCATGTCTCTCCACCGCCTTGTCTGTAGGAGGCCGCTAATTTTGTCATATACTATAGTTATTTAACACTTACAAAGGTGTACCTTTAATTAAATAGCAAAAATAAACTAGAACAATAAAAAATGCACCTTTGATTGAAAATAAAAAACCAACCTCTTTTTTAGTTTACCAAACGCATATTGTAAACCTTTGTTAAGGAAGCTTAAATATAACTTATATTTGCACAACTATATGCATTACGGTATAATTTTGCAAATATGTATGATATGACTATGATATTCGCTTAGTTTCACATTTTATTTACGTCGAAGGTATCGTATAAGTTGGAATGCACTTTTCTTCTATTTATATTTTAATCGTTCTAAGTGCACAAATGTCTTCGCATTTACAAATATTTTTAATTAAAATTTACAAATGTGCCTCATCATTTCTTTGACCTTCCCCATCGACAAATTATTTTTGATGGCCTATTTGTCATGGTATCTATGATAATTATGGCTCTTAACGAAAATTTTCCCTATCTCATTCAAACCCTCGTCTTTGGCATTGTCCTAAGCCTTGGGCTTGGTCGGCCATTTTTTTTCCTACTGAGCCTTCGCTTTCCGCAGAGAAGATCCAGATCCATGGCCTTGGCCTAGTTTTTTTGCTCCTCTGAGGAGACTTGGATTTTGATTTTGCAAGAGGTCAATAAACTGCGTCTACGAAACCATTGTGGCGAATCTTCTGATAAGAACTTGGAAAAGGAGCACAGTTGTGCAATAAATCATGCTACAAAAAAGAATGCAAAGAAAAAAAATCAAAACAAAAACAGAAAGAAACCATGGAATTGCAGTCCAACACAGGGTTTTATAGTTTTTTTCATGTAAAGACTCACTACTTTTTTTTAAACAGCGCTGTGGTTTTTTCTAATGGCTCCAGATATTTAACCTTCATCCTCATCTGCTACCCATGTTTCTCCATGAATCTTCTAGATATAATGACTCACCCATCGCCATGTCTGTGTGAATCCACTAATTTGTGTGAGGTTGCACCTAAAAAAGTAAAAACTAACTCTAATTAAAAAAATGAAACTTACCTTTAATTAAAAAGTAAAAACTACCTTCAATTTAAAATGTACCTTTTAATTGAAAATTAAAAATCAAAGTTGTTAGTACCTAATTTCGTTTCAGCGTTGGAAAATAATTTGGTTTTGTGCCTTGGAAAAAACTATATTTTTATATGTTTTATGGGAATACGTGATTTTTTTATTATGCATATGGTTTGTTTTGTTGAGTTTTATTGGTTGGGATCACTAATATTATTCTCATTGCCCCTCTAAATTTTACGGGGAAATTTTTGTTTTGATTGGTTTTTCTTTTGGCGCATATTGTTGTGATGTGTGGTAGACTCCTACCTTTTTGCATGGCCATTATGTGAATGAGTGCGATTGGAAAGCTGAGGAAGAAAAGTGGAGGAGTAGATTGGCAGAGGATGCACTTGCAGCGGGTGTGGATCATATGACAGTGCTTAGGTAAGGTTTTCTCCTTGCCTTGTTTTGTTTTATGTTTTTTATTTGTTTTGGATGTGGTTTCTATTTTCTATGCTTGTGTATGTTGGGAGTAGGTCGACCCAAATAGAGATAGGGGGCCTCGACCCACCCCATCCAATATCAAATCAATAGGTGTATGTGGTCCCAGAACTCAAGAGAGATTTCATAGAGAGAAATAAGATAGTCGACCTGAACAACCTATCTATTCTATATTAAAGATGGACTTGTGTGGTCAGGTGGGTTGAACTCTACTCTACCGATCCGCCTACGAGTAGGAATTCATGCATTCATGGATTGAGATCTTGTCATCAGTGACCTGACCGATGTCTCATGTGGGCGATGGGTTCATTTGATCCAGAGATTTCAAATTTTTTTCCCAGATAGGTATATAGGGCTTTCGCTATATTCTATAGAAATCTATAGGGACACCGGTGACCTCCTCTTCAAAGTTTTTGGTAGGGACTTTTGGTGAGGTTTATAGTTTTTTTTTGGTATCAAGCTTACTAGTTGTGGTAGTTTTTACTATAACTAAAAATAACATAGTGTGTAGGATTGTATTTTTCAGTTATGAAAATGTTTCTACAAAATATTACGACCATATTGTGTGGTTAAGTTGGTTTGGGTTTGTTTCCCCCTTTTGCTCAGTGAACACTGGGTAGAATGATTTTTTTGGAAGAATAATCTATCCATAGGAAAAAATATCGTGGTCTCTGAATTCAATAGAAACCATGGTGGAAAATCCTTTTCCTATAGAGCGACATCCTAGAAATGAGTCATATCTCGTGGGAGAAGCTCATGGATTATGAGCAAATTTCTTTCAGATGCAAGGTTCTCCATGAAAATAGGCATGCTTCCAATAACATGTTTAGGTTTATAAATTATGCGAATGATAAGGAAAAGGAGGTGAAAGTTCCAAAATGTTATTTATAAAGAAGATACTAAAAGATAACAGGCCATGTAGGGGACCCTAACATACCGAGGATACCTAATGTAAATAAAAATCATGCAATGAAACTCACACCAATCATCAACGTCCAACTTATATAGGCCAGTTACCCAAAGAGAAAATAATTGAAAATATAAACGAGAATAATCCCTATCAACTTGATACAAGAGAAACCTCAATAGTGTATACTAGGGCAATCATTAAGCCATATCCAACCCCAATATCACCCACAAATATATGTACTATCAAAATCATAAAGTAAGGATCTAAAACCAATAATGCATCTAAGGTCCTGCTTGTAGCTGCAACTCATAGAAGATAAAAATTTTTCAAAGTTGATCCAACAAGAAGCTCTTTATGTTCATCCTTTATGTGCAAGTATTCTTAAATAAATAGAATTGCTCCACTCATAACACCAACATCTGTAAAATATCAGGAGATCCATATAATCTATTGGCTAAGGGAGAGCTAAAATAATGTGCTAATTGGAGGAACATTTTTTTTTTGAGTACCTTGTTTCTTAAATTTGAAGCAATATGCTACTAAAATTTAAATTGTTCTTTATGTTAGAGAACTGAAATGAGGCTAGGTGCCTCACCAAAAACCATATTACTTTGATTTGTTAGTGTAGATTTACATTTACAAGAAGAATAAAAGGTTAATTTGTTTCGTGTGGTATGTTATACACCAATGCAACTTGAATTCCTCTGCTTAAGATAGGATCTATAAAGTCAAATGGCATAATGACCAAAAAAAGGGGATCTCGGACTTCACTCATTTTTGTATGGCAGCACCCACATCTCCTAGTGAATTTATTGATATTTAATATTGTGGTACTCTTTTATTCATATGCCTCGATAACCTATTTCAAATTAGATCTCTCCCAAATCTTGTATTTGTCCCTACAAGTAACTTGTGATGGTTAGAAGGATTTAACATAAACAAAATGTTCATGCCTTCCTAAACCCCATTGTTGGTAATATGCATTTTCTTTTTCATAATATTTGTGTCCCGTCACAAACAATGATTTCCCTAATGTCAAATAAATCTATGAATATTTACATGTTATACTTATTTTGGTTATATGGTGAAACTAATGCTTAAAACTGAAAAGTTTTTGTATATCATGATGCCCTATTTTCTGATGGATTTTAACTCTCTATAATGAATCTAAATATTTTCTAAATTTTTGTACTTCTAGGATATAATGATTTATAATATTTTTTTGTATATTAATATTTAAAATTTAATGCCTATAAGTGTCTATGACGATTTATCCTTTGGAGGCCTTCTATACATATAAATCACACTTTGGCAAGAGAAGTCAAAGATAAATTACATTATCTACACACTTGGTTGGGTTTTACAAACCAATTTGGTCTAAACTATGTCAAAATTCATCAACATCATAATCATATATATGAAGTGGATTAATGACTCTTTTTTACGCTCATTTGACTTGGAAATGGATGTTCTTAAGTAGGCCTAAAGACTTCAAGAACATATTTTGAGAAAGATTGTTGTTCATTAGAATAATGGTTGTAATACAATACACAACTGTAACTTGAAAAGGTAAATTTCATGCATGACAAATGTCTCATCTCTGGTTATTGGGTTATATGGCTAATTGAACCTTGATTTGGATCTATGTATTTAATTGGGATAGGACAAATTATTAAACATTTCTACTTTGATAGTAATTAAAGGGCCACTTCTTGCTAGCTTATATATCTAGATGCACTTTATATAACATTGATGTGTGTGATGAATAATACAAGCAAATGTACACCCTAATCCTTTTTATGGAAATTTTATTAAGATGTATTGATCCTTTTCGATTCTTTAATCATACCACACAGATGGCATCATTATGGTAGATTTAGGAGGCATCTTTGAGTGAATTGGGTCATTTTCTACTGATTCATCCTCTTTACAACATACTACTTTTAATCTTTAGCTGGTTTATTTTGCTGTGTGAATGTGGTGGCATGTTTTGGCCATGATTATGTCTTTGTGTTTTTGGGAACCTAAATTTCTGGAAAAAATATCACATCTTTCCCTCTTCGTGGTTTTCTAATTAGACGATTTACCTTAGTCCTACCTTTGGCCTGTGGTTTAAGAGGCTCCATCATATGTGAGGCTTTCTGGTGATGTAGCATTTGGAAATCAAGGTGTTACTTAGTCTTTCAGGCTTGTGGATTCTCTCAAATTTAGATTTTTCTCATGTCGATTCTCCTCCATGCTAATTTATATGCTTTAAGGCGTTAGATTATTGGTTTTGTGCTTATGTTTCTTGGGTTTCTGGGTGCCGCCTTATTTTTTGGTTTGTTGTTATCATTCCTACCCCTTTCATTGCTAAGGAACCTTTAACTCAATGACTACAACCTTAAATTCTATTATATTTATTGTGTTATAAATAGGATTTAAAAAATCTCTACAATTTGTCATGGATGCTATAGAAACAACCTCTTTTAGGTCTTGCTCCCATAATATCATAATGTTAGGGAATGTTTCCTTAGATGGTAGGATTTTCCTAGTTGAGAGTGTTGTGTTGCACTAATGTGTGTATAACTATTGGTATGAAATATTTGCATTCAATTTTTGATAACAAAGGTTTCCTTTATTAAATGATTTTAATAACAAATCTGTTAGATATGGTAAACTAAGACATATACAATAATGGTTTTACTGTATACCAAGGCAGTGGTATTATTGCTTTGTGCATTTTTTATAAGATAAATTGATTTGGGCATGAAATCTGGTGCACTAAATGTTGTTTGCTTTGGTTTCAATTAGTGTGTCAGAAATTATACACCTTTTATGATAAGAATGGCTTTGCATATTGCTACACTGAAGAACCTAAACATTAAAGTATTTATGCAAGGACCTTAATCTTTTGATATGCACATATATTGGTTTTAGACATTTACATTAGATTATTGATAATAAACATGTATTGTTTTTATTTTGATAGAATTTTTTATATTCAAAAAAATTATTGCTTAGACTAAGAGGTAGTAGGCGAGTTGTTTAATGTTATAGCTTCAATTATTTTCTAGTATGAAAAATGTTTATATTGACAATATTATTGTATATTATATATTTTGAGGAAACTATCACATTTTGATTTTTAAAAAAACATTCTAAAAGAGGAGTGAATTAATTTTATCTTTAGATTAATACAGATACATGATCAAATTCAGATACTTTTGAAGGTGAGTCCTTTGACATTATGTACTTTACTATTAGATTTCAATGTTACATAAGAAAATGCATGTTCCTATTTCATTTCATACCTGTTACATTATATCTTATATATATGCAAAACATTATGTATATGTATACATGCCAATAAGAAATGACCTAGATATTGTAAAATACAAGAGGTAGTGAATCTATTGGTCTTTGCATTGATTCACCTATGATATGGGCTTTTGTGTTTCTTTCAATGTTGTTTTTTATGTAGATTGCTAATGAATAATATCATAGAAGTTACAATTGGTCTTCTTTATTGCATGTTTCCTTCTTATTTTGAAACATTTGTGATGGATTTCTCCACCTTTGTGTCCAAAAAATCAAATTTGAAATAAGAACCTATGCCCATTTTATTGTTATATTATTGAAAGGTAATTTTTGCCAGGGCCCATCCCTCAACAGAATATACACGCATGGTAGTATTCAAGGCACTAATAGGGACTACAAGGGTTACACATGGTGGGGAGGCACTTGTTTTAAGGCGATGTTTGTGGGAGTAAAATAGTATCAGGCTTGAGATTCAACTCTAAACTCATATGCTTTCCTCAGGTAATATGAGAGGGAACACAAAGAGGAAAATCAATCATTAGGTGTGTTTCTGCCATAATATCCATGTCAGTAATAAGAATATACCTACAAACAAGAAAAAGGTAAACAAAAAATCATTATAGTTCCTACATATGGAATGAAATTCCCAAGTAGTAACAATTCGGAAGGAACTTACAAATCATATTTGACCATCCTACAAAGTGTTTTTCACAAAAGGATAATGGCACCTTACTTTAATTTTTGACATAAAATAATTTTACAAATTTAGATATAAATTTCATGCTTTCAATTAAGGTTAAGGATGTAAATTATTAAAATGTGCATTAATCACAATTATTATTCAAATGCAAGATGTGGAGTGTTAATGGTTAGAGGAGAGATGAGCTGGCAAGGTGATGTGTATCCATCCCTTGCTACAGATGTTAAATCTTTAGAAAACCCCATTACATTTATTTAAAAATGAAAAAAACAAAGTCCCGTTTTCAATGCACTTATTTCAGATGTCAAATCAAATCTCAAGAAGTGAAGTGAGAGATAATGAGTATTATTGGGCAATTAAATGGCTGTAGGCGCACCAAAGATGTTTTATATATTGCTTTATCAGATAATACAAGGATCACGCCTTTATATAGGCTGTGGGAAGGAGGCGCGTAGGAGAAACAGTTACATAACTGTTCATTAACAAATACCATAACAACAATGTATTAATGCGCTAACATTCCCCCCCTTAATACATTGCTCTTACAAATGTACCCCCTAAACAAATCAAACTTCACCTTGCCGAGAGGCTTGGTGAGAATATCTGCAACCTGAAAATCAGTAGGGCAGTACTGGAGCTGAATTTGGTGGTTCAAGACCTGTTCATGAATGTAGTGACATTCGACCTCAATATGCTTTGTTTGTTCATGGAAAACAAGATTCTTCACAAGCTTCAACACACCTTGATTGTCGCAGTGAATGATGGGAGGTTTCTCTTCAGGAATCCCTATATCTGCAAGAATGCGACGTAACCAAATTGCTTCGCACACAGCTCCTCGTGCAGCGCGGTATTCAGCCTCAGTGGATGAGAGAGCAACAACAGTTTGCTTCTTGCTAATCCACGAGATAGGACCAGATCTGAGATGAAAAACATATCCTGAAGTGGATTTCCTGTCATCAACGGACCCTGCATAGTCTGAGTCTGTATATCCCTGTAAGAAGAACTGAGTGTTCTTCTGATACTCCAGACCAAAGTCAACTGTACCTTGGACATATCTCAACACATGCTTTGCTGCTATCCAATGACATTTCTTCGGCTCCTGCATAAATCTGGCGAGATAGCTCACTGCAAAGCAAAGATCTGGTCTGGTATAAGTCAAGTAGATAAGACTCCCCACAAGCTGCCTGTAGTGAGTGCCATCTACCTGCGGTGAATCCTGGAATCTAGATAGTTGCAAACCTTTTTCCATAGGTGTGGACATTGGTTTACAATCTGACATCCCATACTTTTCCAGGAGTGTCTTGGCATATTTCATCTGGGAGACGAAGATATGATTCTTCTTCTGCCATATCTCTAAGCCAAGACAATAGTGAAGTAGCCCCAAATCAGTCATGTCGAAGGATTTCTTCAGATCATTCTTTACATCATCTACAAGATTGTCAGAACTTCCTGTGATCACAAGATCATCTACGTACAAAACCAGAATGACAATCTCTGTTCCTACCTTCTTGATATAAAAATTTGTATCTGAGGGGCTACGAGTGAATCCATGCTGCAATAGGTGATCATCAATTTTTATATACCATGCCCTAGGTGCTTGTTTGAGTCCATAAAGAGACTTTATCAGACGACATACCTTCTGTGGTTGATGCTCGTCTACAAACCCTTCAGGTTGGGCCATGTACACTTCTTCTTGTAGATCACCATTTAGAAAAGCACTCTTGACATCCATCTGTTGAAGTTTCCATCCATTTTGTGCTGCCAGTGCACATACAACTCTGATGGTTTTGATCTTCGCAGTGGGTGCAAAGGTCTCGTCATAGTCAATTCCTTCTTGCTGAGCATAACCCTTTGCAACAAGTCGTGCTTTGTGTTTGTCGATTGAACCATCTGCCTTATATTTTGTTTTGAAAATCCATTTGCAGCTAATGGATTTCTTACCTGGAGGCAGATCGACAAGTTCCCACGTCTGATTCTGAATCAGGGAATCATATTCAGCATCCATAGCCTGTTTCCACTATGGTTGGTCTAATGCCTCACGAACAGTGTCAGGTTCAAGTGCTCTCAACAACTGAACTCATGAGTGCAAAATTTACCTCATGTCTAGCTTGACTTCATGTTCTAACTCCCGTAGAAGTACCAGGAAGTGAGTTCAGGTGTGCATCCCTAATAGTACTCTGGACCCATTTCAGACGTTGGTGCTGCTGATGTGAAGATGTGTTTTCCAGTGTGCCAAGATCAACGAAAAAATCTCCACTCAGCTCTTCTTCTCTCTGAGAAGAATCATCTTGCTCATCATCTGGATGTGTGAGCAATCTATGTGACGAGGTCGGTATTGGATCTCCATTGTGTGGCAGGGAGTCAAAGGATGACTCATCACATACCACATCTCGACTCTCGTAGATCTTCTTCGTCTCAGGATCCATGAGACGATATGCCTTTGAGGTAGTACTATACCCCAAGAAAAGACATGGCAGTGTCTTTGGATCGATCTTCTTCCTTCTCTTATCTGGAACATGCATATATGCAGTACAACCAAAAACTCTCAAATGATGAATAGAAGGTTTACGACCAGTCCATACCTCTTCCGGTGTCTTGTTCTGCAAGATCTTCGTGGGTGCCCGGTTGAGTAGATACACTGCTGTCTGGACTGCTTCTGCCCAAAACTGATCCTCCAACTTGGCGGTCGAGAGCATACAACGAGCCATCTCCATGACAGTCCTGTTGTGGTGCTCAAAAATCCCGTTCTGTTGGGGCGTGTAGGGTGCAGTCAAATGTTGCTGAATGCCATGCTGCTTCAGGTATGCTAAGAACTTCTTTGACACAAATTCCCCCCCTCGATCTGAGCGGAGGAGAAGAAGAGGCTTCCCAGACTGCCTGGTGGCTTGCTGGTAGAAGGTTTGGAAATTTGCAAGTGCCTCACTCTTCTTCCGAAGGAAATATACCCACATTTTCCGTGAGTAATCATCAATGATAAGCTGGAAGTACTCAAAACCTTGGAAGCTAGCTGGCAGGGGTCCACACAGATCGGTGTGAACGACCTGAAGATGCTCTGTAGAATGATAAGAGCTCTGTTTGAACGGACCTCTATGTTGTTTGCCCGCAAGACATCCCGAGCAAATAGGTAAGGAATGGGAGAGTGGAGGAAGCCCTCTTACCATTTCCTTCGCACTGAGCTGATGCAGAGCCCCGACAGAAAGATGACCATATCGAAAGTGCCAAAGTGCAGTGGACTTTGCCGTTGATGCAGAGAGAGCAACGCTAGATGAAGTGACTGCATCCAGTGTAAATAGATGGACCTTTAGAAATGCTTGAGCAATGACTGACTCTCCCTGGGAAATGATGCAGGACTTGACCCCTTTCTCAACAAAGAATTCAACCTGCATTCGATGGTTAAGAAGTTGACTTACAGAAAAAAGATTTGAAGTCAAACCTGGAACATATAGCACCTTTGTGAGTGTACATCTTCGTGTTCCAAGAGGAATGATGACATCACCAATCCCTACTGCAATATACTCTTGATTATCTGCAATGGTGATCTGATCTCCAGTGGGCTGGTCACTCAGAGTATGGAACAACTTCTTATTGCCAGTCATGTGTTTACTGGCACCTGAATCAATCAACCAGACATCTTCTGACGGCTGCAAAGTCTGTGAGACTAGAACAATGTCAGAATGAGTCGTATCTGGTACCTCTTCATCGGAGGTGGCATCCTGCTGAGCAGCAATGTGGCCCTTCTGCCTCTGATTACGAGCATGCCATTGGGATTTCTTGGAATATCCTCGGCCAGAAGTGCTCTCTTCGCCAGAGTTTCCATACTTGCGACCGTTGTAATAACAGTTCGCAGTCGTGTGCGTATTCGTGGAGCAAATGTGGCACCACCGATCCGCCTTGTGATTATGCTACTTCTAGGGTGGCTACTATGGTCGCCATTGTGAAGATGGTTGCTGAGGATGCTGCTTCTAATTCTGGGGGGCTAACTACCCTTTCCAAGGATTATGTTTTTTGCCTTGTGATGAGAGCCTTGTCTTCGAAGGCTTCTTGTACATTTTGCATGGCTTCTTCCTGCTGGAGATAATTCACCAGGGTTGCAAAATCTCACCTCCTGTTGAGTGATTGTCAACATGGTGATCAGTGTCTGAAATCAAGAAGGAAGAGCTCGCAAGGTGAGCGGGACTAGCAACTTGTCGTCCACTGGTTCACCTAGAGTAGAGAGTTCTGCACGTAACTCAGCTACACGCCACAAGAAGGGCTTCTACTGATTCACCATCATGCATACTCATCGTATGAAGCTTTGTCTGAAGTTGCAACTTTGTCATCAGATTCTTAGCTTCGTAGATGGTACACAATGCGCTCCATGCCTATAGAAGAAGTGGTTGCTTCCCGAATGTATGGCTTGACACCTCATCAGAAAGACTCAGGGTGATGAGCATTAGCGCTTTTGCATCAGCCTTTTCATATTTTTCTAACAGATCAACGTCTGTGGGAGGGGTGTCTTTGCCAGAAACGATCCTCCAAAGATCTTTGAATTGAAGAATCGTCCGCATTTTGGTTTTCCATGCGGTGAAATTTGGCCCTTTTAAGAGTTGGGCATTGGATAGCAATATTTTTTGGAGCAGACATTTTCAAAAAACTCAAAAATGTACTTTATTTATTTATTTATTTTTCAAAAATGGCTACATTGCTTACTGAAGGAATCTGTCAGCCGAATATGGGCTCTATAGGCTCGTGCAATGAGACGCCGACGCTCCTGTGGGCATTCTATTTCACGTTCGTCATCTGCCATCATAACCATGTTCAAGTTCTGCACGAATCCGCGCAAGTGCTTGACATTCGAACGTCGAACCCAATAAATATTCCACCATGTTTCTAATTTTAGCGAAAAATCTCGTCAAAGAATAACTTTTTCTTGTGCTTCCAATGCAGCAACGTTGATCACTGCACACTAACATCCACTGGTCTCTTCAAAGATATGTCACTATCAACTTTCCACGTAGATATTTGGAGCATTGCTCGCGGTGCTTTGTCCTTCAGGAAGGTCTGACTATACGTGCACATCACTGTTTCTGATAAACTTCCAACACACTGGGTGTCTCCAGGAAATAGGTCTGACTGCACGTATCAACGGACAATGCAGCAACACAGACGCATCCAGTTAAAGATAGCAAACGAAGTCTTCCAAATGCCAAACAAGCCTGAATAGGTCAGGTCATGGAAATGATACGCTAGCAAGAGTTGTAAGGGGCGGTTCCAACAGGTGTTTCCTTGGTTGCTTCAAAGTTTCGTAGACATCTTTCTACATCAATAGAAATGAGTCCAAAGGTAAATGAATAACCGTCATAACCATTTTGTCTCTTCCACATAGTGTCGACTTTCTCTCTTATCTTCTGCATTTCTGCCAGGAGCTCCCACGTCCATGGCAGATCGCTTTCGTGTTTTGTAGCTTACATGCGTGTTGGAATGGCTAATTGTCTTCACAAACAGTCAAACCATGCAAAGACCAAGTCTGACTGCCAATCCTTCGTCCATGCAGTGATTACAATTGGAGACATCACTGGGAAGGTGTCTACTCATGGCTTACCAATGATTGCAGAGCACATAATTTTTAATCAATGCATGTTACACAGCAAAAGAGCATACGCCAAATAACCATTTTCTTGCTCCAAAAACTGGCACTCCAGTCTTGCACGCAGAAATAGGGTGATGGTTATAAGGCTATCCACGCAGCAGGAAGAATGTATTAAAATCTCCACACAGACCGTTTCGCTGGTTGCTTCTTCACGCATGTAGGCAGAGACCTGCTCACACACGCAGGCATAGATAGATCAACGCTTCTCTCCATACCCATGTCAGGCGCAAACTCGATTGGAGGTTTCATTGATTGCTATCTCATCTAACCCAAGGATCACGCCTTTATATAGGCTGTGGGAAGGAGGCGTGTAGGACCTAACCGTTACATAATTGTTAGCCGTCTAACCCAATACCATAACAATAATGTATTAATCATCCATCGCCATTTGTCCAACCTGGGTTAGATGACTGTACATTATCTAATGTCAAACCCAGCCATCCAACCTGGGTTGGACGACCGTACATTATCTGTCATCCAACCCATCCATCCATCATCAGTTGTCCAACCCATCCATGCATCTTTTTCCGTCTAACCTAGGTTGGATGACCGTACATTATCTACTGTCCAACCAAGCCGTCCAACTTGGGTTGGATGGCCGTACATTATCTGTCGTCCAACCCACATTGGATGAATAGGTTGGATGAAAAACAGTGGACAACCATCCATCATTTGTCGTCCAACCTAGGTTAGATAGACAGTCACTCTTTGGTGAATGTCATTATTAAATAGGTAACCTACAACCCCCTAGCCTCCAAGATATGTATTATACCTCAGTGAAAGAGGTAAGAGAATTGAGATAAACATCCACATTGTTGTTACTATATCTATCCTCCTATATTTTGGGCTCAAAGTTGTAACTAATGCCCCACTTAAGCATTCAATACCATTGTTTCATGATGAAGAGGAAGCTCTTCCAAAAATAACCCTTACTTCTTATAGTATTCAAAAGGGTATTAAGTGGGAGAGTTTTCTGGGTCATTCGAAGGAAGTACCTACATGGGCTAAGAAATATTTTATCTATGATGTCCAGCCATCAATGCTTAGTGGTGACACAATGAAAATTATTATTCATTTAAAGAAGGGTCAGAAAAACCTTGAGCTGTAGGTCAATCTTTCATAATATCTTACAGATGTTGTTATAAAAGTGGGTCGAAAATATAAGAATGGAGGTGGTAGAGCTTCCTTGAATCACCTAGACCTCATCTAGTTAATATGTGCACATCAAGAGTTTTATAGGCCTGAGAGGAAGATAGAAAAATGAGTGCAGGGGAGAGTTTGCAAAATATATCCTAAATACTTTTTGGAGATCATTTTGATGCTTTAGGAAACTCTAGAGAGCAGGTGGATACCTAACAACAAGTATATTATAAAATAAAAAAATCTTATTGCACATGGAAATGAGGATATGGAATACACTACCAAGAGTGGCAAGAAAAGGGAAACCATAATAAGAGGATTTCTAGATATTTCTAAACCTCAAATAGGATGATCTATTTAGGGAATAAAAGAATGAACAATACCTACGGGTGCAAAATCAATTAGTGGATGTGAAAAGAAATCTTAAGTGGACGCATTTTTCTGAAAAAACAAATCTTCAACTTGTACGAGTTTTTCAAAATAGTTACACTCAAAATTGACAAGATGTTGTAGAAATATGAATCGTAGCATTTTGAGTCTAATTTCTAAGATACTAAATTTTATTTAAAATGGATAAGTTTAAGTGGGTCAAATAACTAAAATACCAACATATGCTCTTATTTTTGTTTAAAAACATAATAGAGTGACTTTCGTGCCCCCCACCATTTTTTGAGCACCATTTAGTATTTTTGAAAACCCTTTGGTAGAAAGATAGCTAAGAGCATCTAGTTTGGGCTCCATTTTATTTTAGTTTTTTTAGTGAATATTTTTTTATGATTTTTCTAGTACAAATAATGGATGTTCTGAAAAAGTAACCCCGACCGTGCCCCCCCAACTACCTCAAAAAATATCAAAAATTAGATTTTTGTTTTTTTAATATGTATAGAATTATGCCTAGTCTAGGCTGGTATAATTTTTTTAAATCAATTTCGATGAGTTCCAAAAAAAAGATACACCAAAAAAGATAAACATATTTACACTTCAAAAAATAGCTATAAAAAGGCATAGTTATAAAATAAATAATATGGAAACCTTATATTTGTCAGAAAATTTGAAAAATAATATTTATACAAAGAAGAAACTCTGCTTTACGTTGTGGTATAATTTTTTTAAAATAGATCGATTGTTTGATTTTGATTTGTCATGTAGAGGAAGTTGTAATTTTATATTTTCTTGTAAAAACACGCGGTTTGTTGTGTTTTTGCAGGTCCATGCCTCAGGCTTGGGGATCCAAACTAGATCCCAAGCCTTGAAGCATGGTTTGGGAAAGGAGAAAACGTAAAACACGTATACATAACATGTATTTTTCTTTGTTTATATATTGTGGCCCCCCCAATGTCCCTTTCATCTCTTTCATGGGAATTCTACAAACATTCTGTTTTGTCTGCAATTTTCTGTACATTCTTGCACGATTTTTTAGTAGTTTCATTTCGTCCCCTACCCCACTAGTTGATTTTTTCTAATCATGGGCAATAAAATTTGAGCTAAAGACAAGAGGAAAGTCAAGAACAAGACAGTGGAGAAATTGGAAGAGATGAGAATAAATAAATTGAAGAGAATACAAAAACTTCGAGCAGGGCAAGGTACATCCGCTATATCAAATGTAGCTAATGTATTAGAAAATGGGGATGAAATACATAATGAAATTGTAGAGAATAATGATTTTGTAATGAATAATGATATTGAATTGAATGATAATGTTGGTATGGATTAAGAAATTGATATGAATCCAATTGTTGAACCCTTACTTGAGAATCCAAATGTTAACCCCGAAATTTGTATGAAAACATTGAATGAAGACAACAACCTTGTAAATGAATCTTCACCTCTAAGAAAACCTCCTTCCATTTTGCGAAGAAAACCAATTCACTTAATTGAAATTGATGAAAACATTATAAAACCAATGCCTAACAAAATGTCTGAAAGAAATGCGAGAAGAAAAGCTAATGGAATTTGGGATAATTACTTTGAGAATTTAAATGACACACAAAGATGTCAATTATTTGTTTCATTGATGAAATTAATTAAGATGAGACCTATAATGAAGACCCTGAGGTTAAGAACATCTAATGTTGTTGATCAAAATGAGTCAATTATTAAAAACATACATAAAGCATACCAAACTGTAGGTTGAAAAAGATACACCAAATATAGTAATGCTACATGACGTGCACTAACTAATTGTATAGTAAGTGATAAAACAGTTAATAAACGCTTGATTAGAAAAACAAGAAGTGCTTTGAAGCTAAACAGAAAAACACTAATGAAAGCAATAGAGAGACGTAAACATCTTGAGTTAGTCAATAACACTAACTATTGAGATTTCTCTAGCAGACTTCTATGAAAAGACAAGAATACATCTGATATTCTAAAAGAATTAATTGTAAAATTTTGGAATGAGAACACAAGGGTGTCACCGAATAGAAGAGATACACTAAAAAGAAGAATAGGTTCTCGTAATCATGAATTGTGTGCAAAACATTTCTTAAATATGAATCAATAGAATTGTTCTCTAAATTTAAAAATGAAAATCCACAAATTAACATTAGCCAAAGATTCTTTAAAATGAGCTATCCCTTTAATGTGATGATCAATCAGCTCACGAAAGCACTTGGTGTTGCAGCGTCAGGTTGAACCAAAACAAAGCCTCCACTAGTGTTCACCAAGCCACCCCGATATGTTGGCGTAGCTGGTTTGGTCCCTTGAGCTTCCATTTGCAAACTATAGCCTTTGGAAGCCCTACACTGACTTAGACTACACTATTTCACGCGTTTGCAAATAATAGCACAGCGAGAGAACCAGATGGAGACAGAGAAAACTGTGAGAGGCTTTCGAAGAGGTCCCCAACATGGAGCTCTCAGATCTGACAAGACATCTCTAGGTGCCATTGTGTCCAAGAAATCACCCGTCGAAGATATGGCGTGATAAGGCCTCAAGGACTCTTAAGCGACTACACCCAAATGGGGTAGCTCGAAAGCACGGGTGGAGGAAACCACCAATATTCAATGATTTTTCCATAGGATGCAACTATGTAGACTATGAACTTAGTTTTGTTGGGAAGACCACTAATGTTCCAACTGTTCATTTTGAAATAATGAATATCTTCAATCAAATAGAGAATGAATACCCTGGACTTTTTTAGACATTACAAAAGATTGTTTGTGCCCAAAAAGAAGCCGAAGGCCATATAAATATTCAGTCTTCAACTTTAGATGACAATGAACATCGTGAAGAAAAATAATTAGGTGAAGATGTCACTATGATTCAAGAAGAAATGCCTCCTGAAAGTCATAAAGAGTCAATTTGATTACCCAAAAACATCTAGAAGAACTTAAAGAGAAGATACAAGCGGAAGAAAAGGAAAAATGGGAAGCATGGAAGGATCACAACTTAATTGGAATGGAAGATCTATGTGATGTTGTCGATAAAAACATGGATAATCTTAAGGACAAGATGCCAAGTTAATTATTTTTATTAATCCCAGCTGCTTCAACTTCACAAATCAAACTAGTTACTTCCAAAAGCAACATTTTGGCAAGAAAAACTAAAATGAAGTATTGATAATTGAGCCTGAAACTCGTTTAGAATTGTAATTTATTTTTTGATTGAGTATTCACCTATAGTTTTTTTTTAAGGTAGAAATTCATTTTATATGTGAGAAATAGAATGTTGATTTAATCTATTACTCTGACTATTTAGGTTAGATTATTGTAGTCTACGAAAGCCTCTCGTGGTTTTATCTGTCTCCATCTGGTTCTCTCGATGTGTAATTGTTTGTAAACATGCAAAATAGTGTAGTTTGATTCAGTGTAGGGCTGCTAGAGGCTGTAGTTTTCAAACAGAAGTTCATGCAATCGAACCAACTATGCAAACATGTCGGGGTGGCTAGGTGAACACTAGTGGAGGCTTCATTTTGGTTCCCTATCCTCCCCATGCTTTCGAACTACCTTATCTGGGTGTAGTCGCTTAAGATCATTAAGGCCCAAACACACCATATCTTCAACGAGTGATTTCTCAGAATCCGTGGAACCTAGAGATGTCTCTTCAGATCCAAGACCTCCACATTGGGGCCCTCTACGAAATCCTCTCGTGGTTTTCTCCGTCTCCATCCGGTTCCCTCGTTGTTTTATTGTTTGTAAATGCGTGAAATAGTTCAGTCTAAGTCAGTGTAGGGATGCCAGAGGCTATATTTTGTAAACAAAATCTTGTGGGACCAAACCAACTATGCCAACACATCGGGGTGGCCAAGCGAACACTAGTGGAGGCTTCGTTTTGGTTCCCTATGCTCCCTATGGTTCCCTACACACCATATCTTCGATAGGTGATTTCTCGGACTCCATGGTACCTAGGGATGTCTTGTTAGATCCAAGACCTCCATGTTAGGGCCCTCTACAAAATCCTCTCACAGGTTTCTCCATCTTCATTCGGTTCTCTCACTGTGCTACTATTTGTAAACACGTGAAATAGTGCAGTCTGAGTAAGTGTAGGGCTGCCAGAGGCTGTAGTTTGCAAATAGAATCTCGTGGGACCGAACCAACTATGCCAACATGTCGGGGTGACTTGGTGAATACTAGTGGAGCATTTTATTTGGTTACCTACGCTCCCCGTTCTTTCAGGCTACCCCGTCTGGGCGTAGTCGCTTAAGAGCCCTGAGGCCAAAACACGCTATAACTTTGACAGGTGATTTCTTGGACTTCGTGGCACCTAAAGACATCTCGTTAGATCTGAGACCTACATGTCAAGCCTGTCTACAAAATCCTCTTGCTGTTTTCTCCTTCTCCATCTGGTTCTCTCGTTGTGTTATTGTTTGTAAACGCATGAAATAGTGCAGTATGAGTCAATGTAGGGCTGCCAGAGGCTGTAGTTTACAAACAAAAGCTCATTGGGACCAAACCAACTACACCAACATATCGGGGTGGCCTGTTAAACGCTATTGGAGCATTCGTTTTGGTTCCCTATGCTCCCCGTTCTTTCGGGCTGTAGTCCCTTAAGAGCCCTGAGGCCCAAACATGCCATATCTTCGACGGGTGATTTCTCAGATTCCTTGGCACCTAGATACATCTCGTTAGATCCAAGAGCTCGGGGCCCTCTATGAAATATTCTCATTGTTTTCTCTGTCTCCATCCGGTTCTCTCATTGTGCTATTGTTTATAAATGGGTGAAATAGTGCAGTCTGAGTCAGTGCAGGGATGTCAGACGCTGTAGTTTGCAAACGGAAGCTCATGGTAACAAACCAACTATGCCAACATGTCGGGGTGTCCAGGTGAACGCTAGTGGAGCATTCGTTTTGGTTCCTTATGCTCCCCATGCTTTCGGGCTAAAACCTCGTCAAGCATGCGTAGTCGCTTAATAGCCCTAAATGACTAGATTGGCTTAAGAATGAATTTGATAGGGGTATGTCTAAGAAAACATAGGATGTTATTGCAATCACATAGTAAATCTTTCTTGGGTCATTTAGTTCTGGATGGGAGTCATTTGGCCTACGAGCTTAGTGACCTTCCATTCATTGATAATTTAGGTTATGATTAAACCCATGGATGTTTTCAAGAGTGCCTTAAAAAGGATAGGGGTAGGCTCATCAAGACTAGTGAAGGGGTGTTTTACGTGAACTATTCTAAATAACTTGAAATGCCTATATATTTAAAGGTAATAACAAGACCATTGCCTCTACAGGATTCAGAAAATCAAGAATCATTCAGTTCCTTTTGGGAATCATAATGTCATTGCATCTGGAGACATTCTCAAGAATTGGAGTAATTTATATGGAGAGACATTCTCAAAATATCAACAGATGAAAGGCAGCAAATTGTGACGACTGTCAGGTGTTTTAACAGGGAGAAGACTACGAAGCATAAAAGAATGTAGTAAGTGCATGATAAGATAGGAACATGTACAAAGATACCATAAGCAAGAAGAAGCGAAGTAAGATAAATACACATATACACATTGATAAATTGAATGAATAATTACTCAGATTATGTAACTCTTTATATACATACATTATATAAATATTAATTTCCAAATTTTGATGCATATTATACATTGAAAATGCTAGGCTACATGTACATCACCAATAAATGAAAAAATAGATCCATAATTTCTTAAATGATTGTCAAGTGCACATCATATTAGATTCATGCAAAAATAATCTCAAAAATGTAAGGTCTCATACAAAATTATCAAGTTCCAAATAGTATTTTAATGTGCATAATAAATACAAAAATGCCCAAATAGGTCATATACCATCAAGTTCAAATACAAAAATGCCCAAATAGGTCATATTTTGTCCCCTTCCCCACTAGTTGATTTTTTCTAATCATGGGCGATAAACGTAGAGCTAAGGACAAGAGGAAAGTCAAGAATAAGACACTGGAGAAATTGGAAGAGAAGAGAATAAAGAAATTGAAGAGAATGCAAAAACTTCAAGTAGGGCAAGGTACATCTGCTATATCAAATGTAGCTAATCTATTAGAAAATTGGGATGAAATACATAATGAAAATTTAAAGAATAATGATTTTTCAATAAATAATGATATTGAATTGAATGATAATGTTGGTATGGATGAAGAAATTGATATGAATCCAATTGTTGAACCCTTACTTGAGAATCCAAATGTTAACCCCAAAATTTGTATGAAAGCACTGAATGAAGAAAGTAACCTTGTAAACGAATCTTCACCTCTAAGAACACCTCCTTCCATTTTGCAAAGAAAACCAATTCACTTAATTGAAATTAATGAAAACATTATAAAACCAATGCCTAACAAAATGTCTGAAAGAAATGCGAGAAGAAAAGCTAGTGGAATTTGGGATAATTACTTTGAGAATTTAAATGACACACAAAGATGTCAATTATTTGTTTCATTGATGAAATTAATTAAGATGAGACCTATAATGAAGACCCTAGGGTTAAGAACATCTAATGTTGTTGATCAAAATGAATCAATTGTTGAAAACATACATAAAGCATACCAAACTGTAGGTGGAAAAGACACACCAAAGATAGTAATGCTACATGACGTGCACTAACTAATTGTATAGTAAGTGATAAAATAGTTAATAAATGCTTGATTAGAAAAACAAGCAATGCTTTGAAGCTAAACAAAAAAAACACTAATGAAAGTAATAGAGAGACGTAAACGTCTTGAGTTAGTCAATAACACTGACTATTGGGCTTTCTCTAGCATACTTCCATGAAAAGACAAGAATACATCTGATATTCTAAAAGAATTAATTGTAAAATTTTGGAATGAGAACACAAGGGTGTCACCAAATAGAAGAGATATAGTAGTAAAAAGAAGAATAGGTTCTCGTAATCGTGAATCATGTGCAAAACATTTCTTAGATATGACTCAAACAGAATTGTTTACTCTAAGTTTAAAAATGAAAATCCACAAATTAACATTAGCCAAAGATTATTTGAAATGAGCAAACCCTTTTATGTGAAAATCAATCACTCATGTACCACTTGTTGTTGTAGGCATCATGTTGAATTTTCAATGCATTATGATGTTTTTTGTCAAATATGTCGTGTTTTACATACTGACATCATGTTGCAGGAGTGTGGAATAAATGTCCCACAAAAATCTTCAAGGGAATTTATTCTGACAATATTTTGTGAAAAATCAACAAAATAATTTTTTTATAACAAAGCATGTTTGGATGAAACATGTGCAATGTATGTGGTGGCTTGTCAAATCTGAAAAGTTGTATCCATGAGGAGACTACAAATTCAATAGGAAAATAATTGGTTGATTTCACCAAATATAAATCGGTGGCATATCAATTAAAAGATGGAAAATAATCTAAGAGGTGTGAGCTTGTTAGAAAACAATTACTTGTATCAGAATATATGGTCAAATTTAGAGAGGAAATTTTTTATGAGTATGCAAGGCACACACATAGAGCTCGATGGTTGGATGAACAATTCAAGTTAAGCAAGGACACATTCCCACTTGGTACTATTGTTTCAATAGTTGACTTCGACAGAGAATTACACATTGCAGCCACAAATGGAGGTTCAATTTCAATATTATAACTCAATGCAAGTTTCTATTTTTGTGCATATAACATTCATGCACTCTGCAAAAATTACTTAGCAAGATCAAAAAAATATTAACATAGTATCATTTCTACATCGGTGATGATCGGGACACATTCTACAGAATATGTACAAGGGTGTTTCCTGTGTTTTATGCGAACTTGAATGAGAGGAATATTAGTTTCGATCAACATTACATTTGGTCGGACAACTGCACATCACAATTCAAGAATGCACGGATATTTTATTGGCTAAGCATGATGCACAAAGAAACAAATGTACAACATATCTGGAGTTTTACTGAGGTAGGGCATGGAAAAGGAGAGCATGATGGTGCAAGAGCATGTGTGAAAAGAGCACTTGCAAGAGAAGAGTTAAAGTTCAAGGATGGTGCTAAATTTACAAATGTAAAAAACATTGTTGATTGGTGTGTCAAGAATATGGGCCATGAATCTCAAGAGAGATCAATGGTTCGTAGATATTTTTGGTTGATAGAGGAACAACATCTTGCAAACTTTGAAGATTGTATGACAGTTGTAGGATCAAGTGATATGCACTCATTCTGTAGTTCAGATGCAAATGCTTGGACTATTTATACTAGGTGCATGACATGTTTTTGTATATCATGCATTGATTTTGTGTGGAATGAATGTGAGTCACAGACAGTGGGTGGATGAATGGACTTGTAGACCTCTAATTCCAATCGACACACATCAATTTCCACGAGCATTACAACTTGCAGGGTCTTCAGATCAAATGACAACATCACCTGACTTTGACCAAGTCTCTGATTTAGTGCAACAAGGTACATACATATATGTACATGCCATGTTTTAGATTTATAAATTATTAAATGGTCAACTCTTAATGTATTTTTAAATTAACTAAACAGTTTTACTTTGTGATGCATAGGGCACATTTTTACAGTTATTGCGACAAAATTTAACGAAGAGGGAACATACTACTTCTTGTCTCGTTGTGTAGAGGGGAAATTTTTTTACTTCCACGGTCATTGATGGTGAATACCTTGAGTATCCCACTGGGTCAGTGGTAGTCACTGGAACTTGGCTTCGATGATATCCTATCAAAAAATCAAACATTTAGTTGTTTGAAGACTATGAAGTACATCGGAAGATACTTCACTATTCACATTTGGTCCTTGCAACAAATATTAAATTGATCAAATATCGAGGTCGGCCATCAAACAAGAATCTGTGGAAGGTTTGTGAATCAGATCATGAAGTAATTCTTGTTACTGTCAAGAATAGAGTTGATCCTTGCAGTTCATTGGATTGAATTTGCAAAGGTATGTTCTTCATGAATTTAATTTGAATATTTACTTAAATGATTTTGTTTAAATTTTGTATGATTTAAAATTCTATTTAATTTCTTACTAACATGTTTATGTAGGTTAATGGTGCCAAAAAATATTCCACCTTCACATGGTTGGCACTATCAGTAGAGAATTTATTATTCTCGAAGTCAAGTGAAGCTAAGAGAAATTAAATATTAGAAAGGAACAAAAAATAGAAATTCTCATTTCACCACCTATATTATAAAAATATCTTATTAAAATTCTCATTTCACCACCTATATTGTATGAACCACCTATATTATTTAGGTGATTGGCAATGGACAACCCTACACTAACTCAGACTGCAATATTTCACATGTTTACAAACAGTAGGAAAGCGAGAGAACCGAATGAAGATGGAGAAAACCGTAAGAGGCTTTTGTAGAGGGCTACGACATGGAGGTCTCAAATCTGACGATACTTCTCTAGGTGCCACAGAGTCTGAGAAATCACTTGTCAAAGATATAGCATGTTTTGGCCTCAGGGCTCTTAAGGGACTACACCCGAACGAGGTAGCCTGAAAGCACAAGAAGCGTAAGGAACCAAGAAAAAGCCTCCACTATATTTCACCTGGCCACCCCGATGTTTTTTCATATTTTTTTCGGTGCCAAGATTTTCTGTTTGCAAAGTATTACGTCTGGAAGCCTTACACTGACTCAGACTACACTATTTCGCGCGTTTGCAAACAATAGGACAACGTTAGAAAAGAATGGATATGGAAAAAACCGGGAAAGAATTTCATAGAGGGCTTCAACATGGAGGTTTTAGATATGATGATACATCTCTAGGTGCCACGGAGTTCAAGAAATCACATGTCGAAGATATAACATGTTTTGGTCTCAGGGCTGTTAAGAGACTACACCCAAACGAGGTAGCCCGAAAGCACCGGGAGCATAGGGAACAACAAAAAAGCCTCCACTAGCATTCACCAAGCCTTCCAGATGTGTTGGCATAGACGTTTCAGTCCCACAAGCTACCGTTTGCAAAATATAGCGTCTGACAGCCTTACACTGACTCAGACTGCACTATTTTACGTGTTTGTAAACAAAAGAACAGCGAGAGAACCGAATGGAGATGGATAAAACCATGATAGGATTTCATAAAGGGCCCTAACATGGAGGTCTTGGAATCTGATGAGACATCTCTAGGTGCCATGGAGTCTGAGAAATCACTCGTCGAAAATATAACGTGTTTTGGCCTCATGGCTCGTAAGGGAATATGCCCATAAACGAGGTAGCCTGAAAGGGGGAGCAGTAGGGTACCCAAAAAATTCCTCCAATAGCATTCACCTAGCCAATACAAACATTTTTTGGCTAGTACGGTTGGTACGGTCCCACAAGCTACCGTTTGCAAAATATAACATCTGATTTGCCTTACACTGACTTAGACTTCACTATTTTACATGTGTTTGCAAACAATCTAATGAAGATGGATAAAAACCATGAATAGGATTCCATGTAGAGGTCCTTGACATGGAGGTCTCAGATCTAACAAGATCTCTAGCTTCCCACGGAGTTCTGAAGAAATCACCCGTTGAAAGATATAGCGTGTTTTGGCCTCACAGGCTCTTAAGGGACTACGCTCAGACGGATGAGGTAGCTCCGAAAGCATGGGTAGTGTAGGGAACCAAAACAAAGACTCCACTAGTGTTGAACCAGATGGTTTCAGTCCCATAAGCTACCATTTGTACATCATCTAGGAAGCCTTACACTGACTCAAATTACACTATTTCGCGTCGTTTGCAAATAGTAGGATAACGAGAGAACCAAATAGATATGGATAAAACCATGAGAGGCTTGCGTAGAGGGACCTCACAATGGAGGTTTTGGATCTGACGAAGTAGTCTCTAGGTTCCACAGAGTCTGAGAAATCACATGTACGAAGATATAATTTATTTTGGTCTCTGGGCTCTTAAGAGACTATGCCCGAACGAGGTAGCCCAAAAGCACGGGGACTATAGAGAACCAAAAAAAATCCTCCACTATACGTTCACTAGGCCATCTAGACGTGTTGGCTCAAACAGTTTGGTCCCATGAGCTACCATTTGTCAAAATATAGTTTCTAAGCCTTACACTGACTCAGATTACATGATATTTTACATGTTTGCAAACAATAGGATAAATGAGAGAACCGAATGTAGTTGGAGTAAAACCCAATGTGGAGTATTTTGTAGAGGTCCCTAAAATCAAAAAACTTCTCCGCCACCCGCATTCCTTTAGCCCAAGAAAAACTGCCACGTGGCCTCTCCCGATTGCAGCAGGGCTAATAAAAGATTTTGCAACTTTAGAACATAGAGTTAAAAACTCTAACTCCCTAATCCGGCCCGCTCCTATATTTTGATTTTTCAGGACACGTGTCCTCTCTTGGTTGGCCGAGAGCTTTCAGGCCAAAATTTGCCCTTAAACTTTTGAGCCAAAAACACAAAATTTCATAAGTTTTTCTCCGCCACCCGCATCCCCTCTAACCAAAATACTTCCAAGTGTCCTCCTTTTTTCAAAGTCTCCTTAGAAATTTTTGACTTTATCTTGCAAATTTTCCTAAGTCAAATTTTTTCCCGAAACCCCAATAAGAACATGCCACGTAGGCAACTTTGAAAAAAGGTGGAGCCGTGGAACCAAATTTTCCATTTTGCCAAAAATAAAAAAATGACAAGTTAGAAACATCAATCCCGCTGCACCATCGACTAATGAAAATTCCCTCCACGTTGCCAATACCTTCTGAGCGATGAATTTGACGGGAAAATGACACTAGCCGTATGACTGTCAAAAATGCAAAAGTAATTCAAAGGATGCCAAGCTAGAATTGTAATTTGAGGGCTTGAATCACCAATGGATGGCAGATTTTTCGATTCGTCCTGAAGTCAACTGAAGCATGATTTCCAAACATTTTCCGATCTACGATTTGGATTTTCAAATACAAACAAGTATGATGTTGATCAATTTGGATTTTTCCATGATCTGGCAAAGGGAAAAATGACAGAGCCCACAAAATTTAGAAAAATTAGGGCATAGGAAAGGGAAAACTTGGATTATTCTTTGAGACTAGGGCAAAACAACAAGTTTGTGAGCTTTTTAAAAGCATCCAACTAGAGGGGAAGAATTGCAGACCATCAACTAAAAGGATAAAACATTTTCGAGCAGATACAAATTTGGAAAATTTAGGTCAACATGGTGCAAGCTCAAAAATGGCACCAACACCAACTACACCAACACATCAAGGTGGTTAGGTGAACGCTAGTGGAGGATTTTTTTTGGTTCCCTACACTCCTTGTGCTTTCGGGATACCTCATCCGGGCGTAGTCCCTTAAGAGCCCTGAGGTGAAAACACTTTCGACCGAGTGCATTTCTAATCATAGTGACATCTTCAATGTTCATTATCATGATTTCTCAGACTCCATTTGGCTTCTTTTGTGGGCAAATGTCCTAGAGTTTGATGTATCTTAGATCTATCAAAATTGTAACACTTGGAAGCATTGGTGGTATCCCCAACAACCAACTAAGTTCATAGTCTACATAGTTGCATCCTAGTGGAGGAAATCATTGAACATTGGTGTTTTCCTACGCTACCTGTGCTTTTGGGCTACCTCGTCCGGGCATAGTCCCTTAAGAGTCCTGAGGCCAAAACACGTTATATCTTCGACAGGTGATTTCTCGGACTCTGTGGCACCTAGAGACGTCTCGTAAGATCTGAGACCCCATGTCTGGGCCCTCTACAAAAGGCTCTCACGGTTTTATCCATCTCCATTTGGTTCTCTCATTGTCCTATTGTTTGTAAATGTGGGAAATATTGCAATCTGAGTCAGTGTAGGGCTGTCAGACGCTATAGTTTGCAAATGGAAGCTCATGGGACCAAACCAACTATGCCAACACGTTGGGGTGGCCAGGTGAATGCTAGTGGAGGAATTATTTTGGTTCCCTACGCTACCTGTGCTTTCGGGCTACCTCGTCCGGGTGTAGTCCCTTAAGAGCCCTAAGGCCAAAACATGCTATATCTTTGACGGGTGATTTCTCAGACTCCATGGAACCTAGAGATGTCTCATCAGATCTAAGACCTCCATGTCGGGGCCCTCTACGAAATCCTCTAGTGGTTTTCTCCATATCCATTTGGTTATCTTGATGTCCTATTGTTTACAAATGCATGAAATACTGCAGTCTGTCAATGTAGGGCTGTCAGATGCTATAGTTTGCAAACGAAAGCTCGTGGGACCGAACCAAATACGTCAACACATCGGGGTGGCTAGATGAACTAGTGAAGGATTTTTTTTGGTTCCCTACACTCCCTGTTCTTTTGGGCTACCTTGTCCGGGCGTAGTCCCTTAAGAGCCCTGAGGCCAAAACAAGCTATATCTTTGATGGGTGATTTCTCAGACTCCGTGGCACCTACAGATGTCTCGTCAGATCCAATACCTCCATGTCGGGGCCCTTTACGAAATCCTCTAGCAGTTTTATCCATATCCATTTGGTTCTCTCATTGTCCTATTGTTTGCAAACACTCGAAATACTACAATCTGAGTCAATGTAAGGTTGTTAAACGCTATAGTTTACAAACGAAAGCTCATGGGACTCAACCAACTATGCCAACATGTCGGGGTGGCCAGGTGAACGCTAGTGAAGGCTTATTTTTGGTTCCCTATGCTGCCCGTGCTTTCGGGCTACCTCGTCCGGGCATAGTCCCTTAAGAGCCCTGAGGCCAAAACACGCTATATCTTTGACGGGTGATTTCTCAGACTCCATGACACCTAGAGACATCTCATCAAATCCGAGACCTCCATGTTGGGCCCCTCTAGGAAATCCTCTCACGGTTTTCTCCATCTCCATTCGGTTCTCTTGATGTCCTATTGTTTGTAAACGCGTGAAATAATGCAGTCTGAGTCAGTGTAAGGCTGTCAGAATAGTTTGCAAACGGAAGCTCATGGGACCGAACCAACTACTTCAACACGTCGGGGTGGCTAGGTGAACGCTAGTGGAGGATTTTTTTGGTTCCTTACATTGTCCGTGCTTTCGGGCTACCTCGTCCGAGCGTAGTCCCTTAAGAGCCCTAAGGCCAAAACATGCTATATCTTTTACGGGTGATTTCTCGGACTCCATGGCACATAGATACATCTCATCAAATCTGAGACCGCCATGGTAGGGCCCTATATGAAATCCTCTCTCGGTTTTCTCCATCTCCATTTGGTTCTCTCACTGTCCTATTGTTTGTAAACGCGTGAAATATTGCAGTCTGAGTCAGTGTAAGGCTACTAGACTCTATAGTTTGCAAACGAAAGCTCATGGGACCGAACCAACTACGCCAACGCGTCGGGTTGGCTAGGTGAACACTAGTGGAGGATTTTTTTTGGTTCCCTATGTTGCCCGTGCTTTTGTGCTACCTCGTCCAGGCATAGTCCCTTAAGAGCCCTGACGACAAAACATGCTATATCTTCGACAGGTGATTTCTCAGATTCCATGGCACCTAGAGACATCTCGTCAGATTTGAGACCTCCATGTCGGGGCCCTCTACAAAATCCTCTCGCGGTTTTCTCCATCTCCATTCGGTTCTCTCGTTTTCCTATTGTTTACAAACGCGTGAAATACTGCAGTCTGAGTCAGTGTAGGGCTGTCAGACACTATAGTTTGTAAACGGAAGCTTGTGGGACCAAACCAACTACGCCAACACGTCGGGGTGGCCAGGTGAACACTAGTGGAGGATTTTTTTTTATTCCCTATGATGCATGTGCTTTCGGGCTACCTCGTCCAGGCGTAGTCCCTTAAGAGCCTTGAGGCCAAAACACGCTATATCTTCGACGAGTGATTTCTCAGACTCCGTGGCACCTAGAGACGTCTCATCAAATCCAAGACCTCCATGTCAGGGCCCTCTACAAAATAATCTCGCAGTTTTTTCCATCTCCATTCGGTTCTCTCACTATCCTATTGTTTGTAAACATGCGAAATACTATAGTTTGAGTCAGTGTAGGGTTGTCAGATGCTATAGTTTGCAAATAGAAGCTCGTGGGACCGAACCAACTACACCAACATATCGGGGTGGCCAACTGAACGCTATTGGAGGATTTTTTTTTGTTCCATACGTTGCGCGTGCTTTCGGGCTACCTCGTCCGGGCGTAGTCCCTTAAGAGCCCTGAATGACTAGATTTGCTTAAGAATGAATTTGATAGGGGTATGTCTAAGAACACACGAGAGTTATCAATCACCTAGTAAATATTTCTTGTTTAGTTTTGGATGGGAGTCAGCTGGCCTACGGCTTAGTGACCTTCCATTCATTGATAATTTATGCTATGATAAACCCATGGATGCTTTCAAAAGCTCCTTCAAAAGGATAGGGGTAGTCATCAAGCCTAGTGAAGGGTGTGATGTGATTTCCAAATAACTTGAAATGCCTACAGATTTAAAGGTAATAACATGAATTGGACAGGATTAGAAAATCAAGAATCATTTGAGTGTCTGAATTAGAATGTCATTACATCTGGAGATATTCTCAAGCATTGGAGTAATGTATATGGAGAGACATTATCAAAATATCAATAGATGAAAGACATCAAATTGTGATGACTCTCGGGTGTTTTAACATGGGAGAATACTAAGAAGCATAAAAGAATGTAGTAAGTGCATGATAAGATAGGAACCAGTACAAAGAGACCATGAGCAAGAAGAAGCGCAAGTAAGGTAAATACACATATACATATTGATAAATTGAATGAATAATTACTCAGATTAGGTAACTCTTTATATACATACATTATATAAATATTGATTTCCAAAGTTTGATGCATATTATACATTGAAAATGCTAGTACATGTACATCACCAATAAATGAAAAAATAATCCATAATGTCTTAAATATTGTCAAGTGCACATCATATTAGTTTCATGCAAAAATAATCTTAGAAATGTAAGGTCTCATACAAAATTATCAAGTTCCAAATAGTATTTTAATGTGCATAATAAATACAAAAATGCCCAAATAGGTCATATACCACCAAATTCAAATGTCATATAAGTGTACATACAATGCCATGCACATAGGCATATAGAAAAAATGTCATGTAAGACATATATATTTCCTAATCATCAAAATTTATCCCTCTCTTGGCCTTGCTCGAAGAAGGCCCTACCTTAGACAAAGATGGAGATATATGAGATGACTTTGGATCATCTGAGCCCATGCTTTGAGTCCTCTTCTGCTGAATATTCGCCTGTAAATGCAAACAATATTTTTTTGTCAAAACTTAGTTTATATATGTTTTCAACATGTATTTAAGACCATGCTAGAATGAAATTATTTACGTAAATACACAAACTTAGCGCAAGTTGTCGATCATGCCAAATTTGCATCTCACGCTTAGATGAGTCATCGGGAGCTCCTGTAGTACAAATGGGGGTACAAAGATGACGAGATGGAGGATTCCGTGCCCTCAAAGTCAAAATGGAGGCGGTTGAAGTTCCCTACATACACATAAAATCAGAAAATTTAACATCAGAATTAGCGAAAATTGAACTAAGTACATGTATGTACATAATGACAATATTTTAACTAATTTTATCAATATAGAACTATTGTTTTTACCCCGCCACGCCTGTGAATCAAATGAACAAGGCTGCTACCTGTCGCAAGTAACTACTGTATATACACAATGAAGGACATTATTAACATAATTTAATAATTCTATAATGAAAGACATTACTAACATGTTATTTAACATAATATGAATTACACGAGAAATTTAACAAAATTTACGTGTTGTTTGAATACCTTAGTAAGTTGTTGTGCAGATGAAATCGAAGCGGCAACACCTTTATCTACTTGTTGCAGATATGGTGGGGTGTTTAGTGAAGTTAACATCTTTATCAAACATTTACATCACGTGAGTTAGATGTACATACAAGAACATACATATATTTGACTTCAAAACTAATATATATATACTATCATATAACTACATACATATATATATATATATATATATATATATATATATATATGTATATATGCACATGTATGTGAAAATTTTACATAATTAACATTCTAAATTACCTCTATGAATGTATGTGTACACATGGTGCTCGCCGCTTGTGGTCGGGATGAAGATGTGCATCCCGCGCGCTGTAATATCAATGCATATACAGGTAAAAATACAATTATTTCAAAAAATTAACATATATAAGTAAATCACGTACTTCAAACTTTTTATAACACACATAATAAAACATAACAAATTTATCTGCGAAGGTGAAGTCGATGACTGTAATCTAAATGTCTCACTCAAAAGGACATCTAACATAGTGACATTATCATGTGCACCCCTAGCACCAGCTGCACCAAAATTAATACACATGAAAGTATCATCCTCCTCGGGCCCCAAACATATTCTACCACATGACAAGCAAAGATGTGGCCTCATGCTAGTACTGCCTGAGGGAATACTCTGTGTACCTCCGTGAGCATCTGGCTCAGAAATCTCCCTCGTATGTTGAACAAGGGTCGCAGATAGCCCCTAAAGCACGTGGAGTGTATCAATCTCTACTGTCTCCTTCACTGCTTGAGGGACAATCTCAGGGTGAGGGGGATTCTATGCGGGGAATCTACCCTGCTGAATAGGTGCATGTTATGCACCTGGTCAATCCTATGTAGATCCTTTTCTTCGGCCCTAGAAATATCAGAAATCAACATAATTTGGGATCACATTGAGGATAAACTCACAATAGAGTTTCCTCAGAAAGTATAGTGTCACCTCGTTGTTATTACAAGGTGGAAAATCAAACACCATTCACCATCGGTCCCAAAAATTAATTTTAATAAAATTATTATTGCACCAATGAATGGGAAACCGTTTACATGACAACGGAGCAGGAAAATTAGTGCGAGGGTCTGTGAGTAAGGCGCATATGAGGTCTTTTGAAATTTCTTTTTTCTTTACATCCACATATGACAATTTGTTGGAATAATAAACCCTACAACCCTCTTTGTAAGTTGTCCAACGTTCAATTTTCCCCATTGTCATGTCAACTTGAAAAAGTAATGCCTCCAATGTGTTTGCAAGAGAGGCACAGTGGGGGTTTGTAGATTGTGAATCCCTCATTGTTTTGATTAAATCCTCAATATCAGTTTTTTTTTCAACTATATGGGTTGCTAAATCTTCTTGACTACCTGGGGGATGTTGAGCAATTGTGGGAGTGTCGGGAGGGATGATAGGAATAACAGGGTTTGGTTGTGGTTGATTCCCTCGACCTCCAACTGTAACAATAAAAAATATGTAGTGAATTCAAATTTTAATACATAATTATCATATTTCAATGCAATTTTGAGAAAAGAATTTTGCTTACCTCTTCTCTGTGGTGCCATCGTTGATTCAAATTTTCCCAGTGATCCAGAAACGATCCGTTGAGCTTGAGATCTAGCTAAATGAAAAAGCGTGAGGGCATGGATAAGCTCTGAAATTCGCGTTTGAGGGAGATAAAATGATAGAGGCTCAAGCCACTTTTTTTCTTTATAGGAGGCATAATGCGTACGTGTTATAACACGTATGCATTATGATCTGGTAAATCCCAAACCTGAGAATTTAAAATGCGATCGTGTTATAATAGAACATCTACGTGTTTTGCTTTTTTCGGGTTTTTGTCCAATTTTTGGCCCCCCAACTTCATGCACTTACCCTTGATGAGGTTGGTACTTCATCTGGTTTTGGTGAACAATTGAGGGATGATGAATTTATGACAACTATTCTTGAAGAATAGTGCCATGATACTAATATGTTAGACATTTTTGAAGCTCTGGAAACTGTGTCTATAACTCTGGAAATACCTGTAGCACCGAAAATGCAGACTGTATCTCCAGAAACTGATGCAACGGAGGTTGGTCACCTAGAATCACATGAAGATGTATTCCTCAAGTAGTATTAGGATGAAATTGATACTTTGAGGAAGACATTAAAAGGTATGGAAGATACTCAGTAGTCCATGAAAAATGAATTTGTTCAACAAACTATTGAAAAATTTAGGGAAATAATTATCTTGAAAATTGAAGTTGATGATTTAAAAAGGTAAAAGAATACTGGATTACAAGCATGGAATAATTTTTCTACTCATTATGACCAATTATCCATTAAAAATAAGGAATTGGTCCAAGAAAATAAGAAACTTAAGGAAGAGGTTAATCTAGAATCAAGTGCTACAAATAAATTGGAATCAGTTGTGGAGTCTATTTGTCCTCCAGCTTGCAAACTTCTATCTTGAAGGAAACCATCTTCCATCTACAATATATTTCTTCAAGAACAGTTTTATGCATGGAAATTACAAAGGATGTGTTGTGGGGATCCTTATGAGGCTCTTGATGGCAAAAAAAAATAGAAATATATCAAAAGAGTACTCCAGAAATATAAAATCTATTATGTGAATTTTATCTTCATAACATGTTGGTTACCAATGTCCTTGACTTCTTCATCAATTTTTTTGTGGGGGTGTTTCAATTGAAGGATTTTCAATCATTGGTTAGGAACTAGATTATATGGGGTGAGAAAACAAATTTTTTTAATCAAACATCCTGAACCATTGGTTTTTATATTCGGCTTACCCACCACTACGATTTTTCAATGAAAAAGTATTTCATGTCTCTATATTATCAGGTTGGCATTTGATAGGATACTTCAGATATTTTAGTGAAATATGTTCAGGATTTTGAAATTTATTGTCAGTAGAATTTTGATGAAGTTCTGAAGGCTTGTGACGAAATATGGGATAATTTGAGCTTACCATTGAAGAGAAGGGAAGTAATCTCTCCACAAAACCTTAGTTGCAGTATGAGGAGGGGAGATGCACTTGTTATAATCATCAGGCAGTTGGTAGAGAAGGGTGCGAAAAAAATATAGTAACGAGTGGGTTGGCATGCACGTGAGACCTCCCATTATTCTTAGTCCCATGGATACTTGGTATAATACAACTGCTAAATCTCACGATAGTTTCAAAGCATGTGCAGATGTTATCTTGGAAACTCGGGCATGTAAGGATACAATAAATCAATATGCAAACCAATTCAAGTATTATGATATGGCACAAAAACTTGGACACAGAGTAGGGAAAAGATGAGTTTTCATGAGGACATGTAAAAGGTAAAGTGCAGGGGAGATGATAAGTGCATAAATTGACTTATTATATCATCCATATCACTATTGATCTTTTCTCCTAATTATTTTAATTAATGTATTGGGGATATTCTAAATAGTTATATCCTTAGTAATATTGATGCATTTATCTCGTTCTTGTCTTATGTGAACTAATGATCGTAGAAGTTCCCACTAAATACTTTTGTGAGTAATGTGATGACGTGTGCAGGTTGATAAAGATAATTCTTTGTCAATTTTGAGGAATTAATAGTCAAGAATACTGAGTCTCTCACCACCATGTCATTCTAGAGGATTTTCCTATAGCAGCCTAAAAACGAGGGCCCTATTTTTAGCTATATTATAAGGTGTCAATGAGATTTAATTAGGTTGTTATTTAGTTGAATCTGTGGCCTATCATTGTGGTATGCTTTGTAACTAATTGTGTCTATAAAGACACCTTCTTGAAATTATTTCATAATTAGTAGTTGATAGTATTCAATACATTTCTATACACCAGTTAGAAGTTATTTTATAGTTTTATGGTGAAAAATGTTCTAAACTTATTCGAATCAATATAATCTATATGTTGTTTTGAGTAATCATTGGTGTTGAGGCACCTCAATCCTGAAGGAGAGCAGGGGCCCACTCTCCTGAGGTAATTAGAGGGTTGATATTTCGTGCATGATCATTATTTATGATAAGTTTAAGTTCTAGTACTTTGATTTGAATGATTATTTGAATGCAGTATTTCCTTTATTTAGTAAATATCCTTTCTGTCATTTCAATTCATGTGAGCATTTCAATTTGTGTGTGCATTTCAATTCAGTTAAGTAGATTCATGTGAAAGCATTTTTATCATAGCAGCATTGTTTCAGTAGAATAGATGTATTTACTAAATTTTTTCTTTCATTTCAGTAACGTAGAGTTGAATTTACTTTATGTAGTGTAGAAGAGAAAAAAGAGAGCGATAAATATTGAAACCCCCAAAAATAGAATCACCATAACAACTATGTTGCATCCAAATTCATTACATACAACTTAGGACATAACACTGGTTTGAGAACGACACCGAAAATTGAATCTGTTGGTTAAATGATTGGAAATAACAATGACCCATCACCCACTTCTTTTCAAAAGTTCTAAAAGCACACATAAATGCTTTTGAAGGCCTTTAGTAGACTTAGAAATCAAGATAAGATCATCAACATATAGGATAAGTATTATAACATGCTCTCCTAGGGGAACACCATCTTAACTCTACATATTTTACCTTTCCTCAAGTTTGTCGATATATAGGACAAATAAAGTAGTCAATAATTGGAATCCTTTTTTAACCCCAATATCACTCTTGAAACTTTCTAAGATACCAGTGTGAGTTCTAATTTTTACTCATACATTTTCATAAATTCTATGTACAACTATTGTGTGATGTGTTTGAATACCAAGCTCCTTCATTTTGTCCTATAGATTACTCCTAGGAATTGTGTCAAACACCTTCTTGAAGTAAACAAAAAATCAGAAAGCTTCCTCTTTATAAGCCTAAAATTTTTCAATAATGTTCCTTAAAGTGATATAATGATATATTGTTGAATACTTAGGTCTGAATCCTGCTTGCCCTTTTTCTCTCCTGCCTTTTTCTTCTACCCACTTGATGATTCTGCATTCCACCATGCTACCAAAAACATTTGCAAATAAACGGTTGATCATGATGGTTCTATAATTAGAATAATTTTAAACATCTCCATTCTTAAAAATAGGTATCACAAGACTAGTAGTCTAATCTCTATGAAAACCCTGTTGATTGATGATGTTAGAAATGTTGACAATGTGAGAAGCGAGAAATCATTTTCCCCGTATTAAATCTTCTACCTGAAATTCATCTAAGTTTTTATCTTTTCCAGCACCCAATTTCATAATACCGTCTTCCACTTCTTGTATGGTCAAAATTTTTGTTGTCGTGTTGATCAAAGAGGGGCCTTCAACTTCTGGATCCTATTCATAAAGTTTTTTTGCAAACTCAAACCACTGATTAGCTGTGATATTTTTGTCATCTGCATGTTTCTTATTTGATTGAATCTCCTTCCAAAATGATTTTGGGTTATGTTTCCCTAAGTGTATAAGCTCTTCCCTCCTTATGATCATGAACTCATTTTCTTCTTCTTTATGATATATTTATGCAACTTTGTGTTTAACTTCTCCTTTCCTCTTTCTTTAATATCCCTCACCAATTCGAAATCTTCATCAAACCATCTATTTACCATAAAATAATTTATTTGCTTCTTATTATTTTTTATTCTTTTACAACTTGTAAGTTCCTTTTTAATGATGTTTATTAACTTATATATTTTTATGGCCTTGTGATCTTACTTCCCCCTCTTGCATCAAACAAATCAACACCATTATGAAGATATCACTGTTTGCTTGTGTTACAAGGATCCTTCCTTTTTCTGGTAGATGTTGAGATAATTCTTTCCTTATGAGCTGATTCTTGCTCGACCAATCTACCACTATGGAAATTAGATTATGATCTGACTTTAGGTCCCTGATAGAATCATCAATGTCCACTTCTTTTTTCCTATCGACTATAATTTGTGAGAAAATTACATATTCAACAACACTTTCCCTATTCATACCATGTTTCCATACCATTACAAATAATTAGATGAAACATGCCACATAGAGTTAAGAATTCTTCACCAACATGATTGATGTCCCGGTTTTCTTCCAACCATATTTCCCATTGCTAATTATTTTCTTTCTTGATCCATAGTGGATTATAGTTCTCCTTGCTACACCAAGTGTAAGCTTGCTCATTTTTATTCCTTGCATTGAAATCACGTAAAAGAATAACTTTCCATTGTTTTGAAAACTCTTAAATATCTTTCTTTAGGCCTGCATAAGGGTCTTTCCCATCTAGCCCACCTCTTTTGTATGTTTTTGAGACTTGAGGTGCAAAGTAAAAAACAACTATTCTAATGTTACTCTCATTTTTTGATATTCTAACCTAAATGAAATACTTGTTTGTGTCCTCTTTTACCTGTTGAATCTTCTTACCCTCCATTTCTCTAACTAAAACCATTATACCTTCAAAACCTTTCCCATCGCTAGCTGCCTCATTCCAAACTTCAAACTTCCTATATCCTTCAAAATAAGTAGTCTTGCAACCATCATGCTCATGAGTTTCTATGAGACAAATTACATCTATTCCTTCTAGTACAGGCCCTAACCCAGGTCCTCTTCTCCAAGGATGACCTCTACAATTCCAACATGCAAGTTTTAACAATACTTGGGAGGGCCCTGATTCCTATTTATTGTGGTGTTGAGAACTTGAAGCATGATTATCATAACTTTACGTCCACAATTAGCCTAAATCATTTCTTGTTGACATAAATTTCATTGTTCTCTTGTTGTCATCATTTTGGGAAGAGTATTGTGACAATATCTTGCTAATAACAGTTTTTCCATTGTTCAAACATGTTCTTTTACCTTCGTCTCTTATTGCTCTTACTTTAGTTAACTCTCTCCTTTTGTCCTCCAATTGAGTTGAAGTTAAATCATCATCTAAAAATAAATTTGATCCCCTCAAGAGTCCCTTCTTACCCAAATGTTGGTACTTGTCTTCTAATCTCCTCATGACCACTTTGATAGGCATATCCCTTTCTTCATCTACCTTTCCAACTCTCCTTGCTTTCATGATTGGTCCTTGTCATTGTAGTTTGTCTCTTAAAAATTCACTTTCCAAAACTAATGTATTTTTATTCTTGTCACACTCTGTTACCCATTTAATAATTAGATTTTTATCCTCTCCTTCCTTTATCTATGTTCTCTTTTTTGCTTTCTTCCCAAATTTGCACCTACCTCATTATCCTTATTCAATGGACCCTTAACAATATGAGACCATGACTTGGTTTTGTTTACATTTAAATTTTTTATTTTTAGAACATTCCTCAACCACAAGGCAATGAGACTTTTGTTCCTTGATGCGTAAGAGATTTTATTTCTATTTTTTAAAGGTTTTTTACACTCATACCCAATTTTTTCAATACTAACATGTCCTGTTGGGTATCTTTCACCATTTCATTATCATTTTTCATTTTTTTTCCATTCATGCTTTCCTATTTTTAAGTCCCCTTGAAGTTGTCACTTGTTCTTTTAACACTTTGATGTCTTTTGCAAGATTCTGGTTTGTTGTTACAATCTCTTGGATCTTGTAATTTTTCTCTTTCTCTTGGGATTCCATGCATTCCATTCTATTTTTCACATTCATCAACTCTTGCACATATAAATAGGATGACCAGGTAAGAGGAGTGGAAGTAGGGCTGTAGACTTCTTCCACTCTTTTATATTTATATTGATATGCCTCCCGATTGTGTGCTCCATTTTTGGTTTGAGTTTTAGCCCTTTGTTTAAGTGGAGTAGTTTTCCTCTTTTGATTTTGTTGTATTCTTTAGAGTCCCCATTTATTGCATGAAATCTTGTGTTTTATTATTACTTGATATTACTTTGAATTGACCCACACACATTTCCCACTTTTGTATGCTAGTATAATTTTTCCCAAGTTGTTTGACTCCACAACCCCCACATACATTCTTTCCATTTCAAACATTTGACCACACAAGAGAGACCAAATGGAACCGATTCGATTCAAAAATCAAAATCTTGTCGAGATGTAGGTATTTCTGAGCCATAAAGATCCTTGTAGAATAGAGTAGGGGCCTAATCGGCATGTCCTGGGCGATTTGTGGTTTATGTCTTCTATGTTTCTTATTTTTCCGTTGTGTTGGCATTATTTTTTCCATCATTCTTGGATTTGTGGGTTTTGAGGATTCAGACCGAGTGTATCTAGAGTCATTTGGAAAAAGGAGATAAATTGGAATAAGTTGTTGTGCTATTTCACTTGGATTTAAATATGTTTCCATCTCTTCTATAAAGCATGAAGCATTAAAGAAGTGTAACCTTGTTCTATAATCACAATTTTATTAAACATAATCACGTGAATCTATTGTTGTAGATTGTAATAGGCCTTTCCTTTCCTCTTAAACATGCTAAATATCTACTCAATATTCTTATTCTGTCATAGTTCTAACTCCCCAATCTATTTAACAAAGCAGATTTTAGGTTGACCAACGAACAAGGTAGATAAGTAGGGGATCTGTGGATGGGGGCACAACCTAACATGTAAGGAAAATTCTCTCAGTTGGTGTAGAATGAATCAGAGGTTAATAAATAAGAAAATTGGAATGGTGAAGGGTAGGAGCTTGCTGACACAATCGAGAGTAAGGGTCGGGTGCCAAGTGTTAGAAGTTGAGGTTCGAGAGTCAAGGGTCATGAGACGGGTTTAGGGAAACAAGGGTCTAGAGTCAAGAGTTGGGAAATAGGGGTCGGAAGTTGAGGGTCAAGATTCAAGGATCAAGAGATAGGTGTCAGGAAATAAGGTTCAGGAGTCAAGGGTCAAGAAATAGGGTTTAGGAGTCGATGATCGGGAGATAAGAGTAGGAAGACATGATAAACCTGATTGTTGTAAAGCTTGGAAAATTTACAATGAAACACGATGAACGGATCAAAGGGCACAGTGTAACATTCAATACAAAGATTTGGTTGGTGGTGGAAATCCATAGTGCATGTGTTAGGGTCGAGTTTCCTAGACCAGATTTTGCATGTTGAGATCATCCAAACTTTACCTTTTGTAACACACTTTTATAGCCTCTAAATGGGATTTGAATCAACAGCCTTTATTTGTTAGGAAATAAGGGATAAAATATGCAGAATAATCCCTCATAGAATCACAACAATAGAAACTAATATGCAGAAAATATTATAGATCTCAAATAAAAGTACATAATAAAAATAACACAACACAAATAGTCAGTATTTAATGTGGTTCACCCAATTTGGGCTAAGTCCACCAAGAATCACTTGCTCATATTTTATTACAAGCCACCGCTTTCTCAATACCATACCCAGATCTATTTGGAGTTATGCTCAAAAAACTGTACAGAATTCACACCCGAATTCATACACATCTATAATGTTACATTATCCCTACCATATGCACAAAACCACATAAGTAGACAACTCCTTAAGCAGTTTTACAAAACCGTGGGTATCACAATCATGGGCCAGAAACCATCTCATAAACCTATGGGTCAAAAACCATGCCCATATGAGAAAGGCATGTTTCTTGGTATATTGGGCACGTTTCAAGGCCCAAATAAAATTATCACGAGCTACGCCCCCGAACCATGGCAAGAAAACTGTGGAAAGTTTACAATACTCTTATTGTACAGTATTTAAAACTTTCACACATTAAAATAGGCTCCATAGCCTAGCATTATCTATGTTTATGGTGCGCTAGGTAAGCATTAAATTTCCTCCAGAAATGAAGTGATGCCCAATGTCGATGCACTCTTGTAGATGAGAATCCATTTGCACTCCTAAAATTTTTGTTACTACGGTTTGATATTCCCTGTCACTTTTTAAAATGTTTTTGTCTATAATATAATTTCTAAATAAACTTACAAGTCCCGGTATTTGGAGTAACTATATTATACTACATGGTTAGTTCTATTTATCAGTGTAAACTTTATATTTTTTTAATTTTTTTATATAATACATGTATTATTGTATCTAATACATTTCTGCACGTAGCAAAAAAATTCCATATTTGCGTATATCTGAAGTGTTTTGGCTACTTAAGTATGAAGCAAATTGTTACTTTTTTTTTTTACTTAAAATTATTTTAAGTTAGATATAATGATAAAACCGTTCATTTGTATGCTACTTCATTTCAATATATATTTATCGTTTCCATTTTTTTGCTACATTTTATTGTATTTATATGTGTAAATTATTCACAATGATATGAAATATGTTCTTAAGAATTTTGAAAAACCAATTTTTTTTCATTTGTCTCTTCAGTCCACCTCGACAAACACCTCTAAATCACAAACCATGTTAACTTCAAAACTATAATATCAAACTTTCCATATGAAAACTTTTTCATTTTTTCATTTTTTTATAAAGGAAAAATGGTGCCTATAGGCACATGCCACCAAAAATTATTGTGGAGCTATTATTTGAAAGTTTCTTGAAAGTAAATTAGATAATGATCATAAACATATTTTTGTAATCTATTTTTTTTATGCCAGAACATATTTGAATGTTCATGTCATGTGCCTATCCAAAATTTATATTCCAATGTGTGAGAACCCATTTTTTTAAAAGAGGTAAAACAGGGTTAAGGGGACCCTACCCCATACAAAATATGAAGATATAGAACAGAACAATGAGGCCAAGAGTATACCCTTTTGAGCCCCACTATATCAAAAGTATATAAAAACTAGTGGCCATACTAACCAAACTAACAGTCCATTTAGACCAAACTACTAGCAAATACATGAAAATTAACTAACAAAACAAAAAGGGTTTCTTGCCACCAAGAAATAAACAAAAAACAACCATTCATTCTTTTATCATATCTCCCATTGTGTGCATGCATTTGTTCCACTCCTTGACCAAGCTAGAAATGGTGGTCTTTCATTATTGAAAGTTAGGTTCAATGATCTCAACTTTAGGCCCAATTCCTTCCTTTTCCATTTTCTTAGCAATTTCCTTGGAATAGATCATTTCAGCCAAGAGTTTGAGATGATGTATAACACTCTTAACATTGAGAATGCGGGCATCCTTAATCTGTAAAATGATCTCCTTCATCTTTAGCATTTCTTGCTCCATGGAAAGACATCTCTCATTTGCATTCTTTAATTGGTCACTGAGGACTATGCCAATGATTTTGTCAACCTTATCTTAAATCTCCCTCAAATCTATGGTCACCATGCTAATTTTGTGTATGTTGATGTTTGTATCAAGTTTGTCAGTGTTCAAACTCTTTCAAGAAAACATATTGATTTAACTACCGAGTCCTGAGCAGTAAACAATTTTTTTTGTGCCACTTTAAGAGCATGCAGGTTTGCAATAACTTCTTCCATATTCTGGGAAGTATGAACCTCATTGTTTCCATTAACCTCTTCATAATCCTCTTTCCCACCCCCACTTCTAAAGTGTTTCTCATTTTCATCTCTTTAGTATCCAAAATCTGAGCTAACATCTATGTTCTCATGAAGTCCTGAAGACCCACTCTCCTTACTCTTTTTCTTAGCATTTTATTTTGCCATACTTGACCTAGTTCTTTTATCCATAGGTTTCCCCACATCCTCCATACAGGGGATATCAATATTGGCTTTAGAATTTTCATTCTTCCCCAAATCTTCTTGTCTAGGATTAATCAGTTTGGCCCCAAATTTTTCACTTTTCCCTATGAGAGGAGTGTAAAACTTAATCATAGATTTAATAAGCCCTTGATGTAAAGGATGAGTAAAATTACCTCTTCTAACCTGTTGGTACCCATATTTAATCCTTCCTCAAGAACTGAGCAACATCAAGGAACGAACAAGATACTCAGAGACAGATAAACAATTGTGTGTCATTTTATAGCCGAGGAAGGATTTTATCTCACTTTTTAGCACTCGGGATTTGAAAGAAGTGGGTAGCACCTTAAAAGGATGTGATCTTATCCTAAATATTTCTGGTTGTGCCTTTCAACCAAGGTAAGAGAGTAACCTACTTTGTAACCTTCAAATGGTAAAGGAGATGGAGATATCCTTCTTTTGCACAAATTTTATATAGAAGACCTTGAGAAAATATGATCAACACACCAAATCTGACTCTCACGAGTTGTCACTCCCAGAATATGGAGATATTTTCAACACAAGGCTAAGGTTACTGAAGACATTTGGAAACCTGATCTGTTTTGCATACTTTAGCAAATGGATTTTGTTCTTTTGTGGATATACAGGACAAAACAAGGGTAGTTCAAGGTAGGATTGGTTATTTGAATAATTTTTGTGGGAGATCAACAAGACAAATGGGGCTTTGTCAGATCCTTGAGAAACTTCACAATGATGGAAAACTTAGCAACATAAAACTTGAAAATAGTTAAAACATTCCTTCAACCAGAAGGTGTGCATCAATTGAGGCCTAGATTTACACTTTTTCACACAATATTTGAGATTATAACATGAAGGCTTGATTTAGAAGGCCCAATAAAACATAAAAATCTAAGATCAATCACACCTGAGGTACACCCAAAGGCTTACAAACAATCTCTTTCAACAGATGAAAGAAAAGTGATTTTAAATCATTTATTTCATTCCCAGATAAAAGCTCTTCTGAAAAATGAAATTGCAGATGCCACTAAACTATCACAAGGATTGAGATATATGTGATTGAGAGAGATTTTGATACAAGATTACAATAGGATCAAGAAAAATTACTTGCAGACATTTTGAAAATGAAATAAACACAGAATTTCCATAGATTTAACACAACTTAACTCAAAATTTATCAGATTTATTAGCAGAGGAGAGTTATTCAAACAATCTCATAGCTTGTTGATGGATATACACTTGTAACCAACTCAACATGAATGAAAATCTAACACAAAGGAAGTTAACCTGGTTTCTCATAAAGGTTTCTCAGAGAGATGAGATTTTCTCAAAATTTTCTCGTGAAAATGAACTCGTAGCCATTTGCAAGTCTCAAACATGCATTATATATCATTTGTTTACATCTAATCCTTCTCTCCCAAGAAAATGATATCCCAAGCATCAAGTTCATGATTCACAGAGAAGGATACAAAATTCCATTATAATTTCGTAGAGAAGGACGGTTTAACATAAAATGAAATGTTCAAAAGTTGTCAGGTTCCTCAAAAGGTGAATCATTGCAAAAATTTTAACATCATTACTTCAATAGGGGGCATGTTTTTCATCCTTGGCACATCCTTGCATGCACCCCTTTTCTTTCATCATTTCATCTTTTCCCTTTCAAAATTCACCTATGCAACTTCTGGATCTGATATTTCACATTTTTACACGAGCTCAAGTAAAAATCCTTTTCAAAAGTACCTTAGATTCACAAATTGAACCATCAAATTGATTTAATTGATCATTGTAGACCAGAATGACACAAATTTGCCAAAAATCTGATGAAAATTGATGCAAAAATTTCATCTCCAAACATCCTGGAGCTCGAATGGCAGAAAAATGATGAAATGCACAGTTACCGTTGATCTTCCTTCATCTTTTAATCTGAGCCCTCCACATGGAAAAAATGTGATTTGGAAACGGGCTTGGGAGGGCTTTTTGACATTTTATAACTTTTGGAAAAATGTAAAATTTTGACATTTTTCTCCACCCCTCCGCCCTTTGAAAAATGGATTGACACGTGTCCCAATGTGGGTCCCTGCGGAATCACAGCTCGATTATGCTATTTTTCCTCTTTTTTGAAAAAAAAAAGAAAATTTTCCAATTTTCCCCGCATCTCCACCTTTCCACCTCTGACCTTGCCACATGTTCTTCTGTGATTGGAGCGGAGCTGCAATTATCCTTTTATACTTCATTCTCTAACTCTATGTTTTGACTTTTCAATGACACATGTCTCTTGTTGATTGAAGCGGAGCTACGGTTCATATTTTAACCTTTACCTTTTGAAGTTAAAAAACTTCAAAGTAACCCGGTATTCTACCTCCCGCTTTGACTTTTCAAAGCCATATGTCCTTCTCTGATTGGAGGCGGATTTTTGGTCCATTTTCATACTTTATTCCCTTCTTTCCAAAAGAAGGCAAAAAACTTCAAAGTTCTCCATCGGCCCACATCCCCTTTGCCTTTGACTTTTCAAACTGCTACGTGCCCTTCTCTGATTGGAGTGGAGTTTCGGTTCACTTTGTGACTTTAATCCTTTTACAAAATAAAGTAAAAAAACTTTAAAGGAACCCGACAACCCGCAATTCCATCTTTGATTCTGAAGCCGCCACGTGTCCTCCCGCGGGCCTTAGGACTTTTTTCTCACTTTAACTTTTTTTTTCCAAAATGCCTTAGAGCACAAAAAAGACCTGCTACTCCATAATCGCTCAACATGCGACACGTGTACATCCTCGGGAAAAATTAAGAAATTTTCTCCGCCACTTGAATTCAGCCAATCAGAACTTGGCGGGGCCACGGGGCGAGTTACATTTTTTAGGAAAAAAAGCCAAAAAGAAAAATTTTACAAGATAAATCCTCCATGCCTCAACCAATTAGAAGAAGCCACATAAGCATCATTAGAACCAATAAGAAAGAAGCAGAGCCATGGGACCAAAAAATGCCTTTTTGCCAAAAAAGCAAAAAGTGATAAGTTAAAACATCTGCCCACCATCCCTAGACCAATTAGAAGAAGCCACGTAACCGCCCAATGCTCAGGAATAATTTGACGGGTAAAATACGCTCGTCAAACCGTCAAAAACACATAAATTTTCCAGTTATGCCCAGAATCTAATTTTTTCACTAAGGATGGAATTTTTTTGAAATAGAACCAAGTGAAACATGATTCCAAGCATTTTTCAACCATGGGGATGGATTTTCAAAGGCATACAAGTATAAATTGATCATTTTTGAGCTTCCACGATCGGGGAAAAAGGAAAAAATAGTAGAGCCCGCGGATTTGAAGAATTTTAGGGCAAAAACAGGGCACACTTGGAAACTTCTTCAAAAAAGGGCATAACAATGGATTTGGAAAACAATCAAGGCATTCAAATGGAGGAAAAAGCTTCTGATCATCCATTCACGATATAGAAAATGTTTCATAATATGCATAGTGAAGGAAAATTAGGGAAAAATGGTGTAAGATAAAAATGGACTCCAACATAACCTACTCAACAGATCTGGCTAGAGAGATACAATTTTTTTTAGGAAAGTTGTAAATCCTGTCATTTTTTATGTGATTAAACATCAGGAAATAATACCCATAAACAACCTAGTAAGGCCCTTCCAGGGTTATGTAAGACATCAATAATAGAAAAATGGAAAATCCTCCCTAGCATATCCATTATGAAGTTGTTTAAGAGTGCCCTTACCTTGCATAAAGTTGTCAATCTCCAAGTTATAATCGGACTTGGGTTTTAAAATGCACCTTCCTTCCAGGTGTTGGTGCTCGATTTGACCTCGCCTTGTTTTGTTTAAAAATTTCCCAGTCTGCGTGGTTTGAAGTTTTTTTTATCTCCCCCGAATGGATGCGTGAAAACTTTCTCCTTCATTTGTATGTCATTGTTAATTTGTTTCTATGATCGTGGATTACTTTGAGCCATGTATTATTTACAAATTCTTTGTCCTTGAAGAAAAATCCAAATTTTGGGCGTGAATGGTGAGATTTACCCTGTATTTTATTGTTCAATGGTCGTGTTTTCCCCCTCAAATTTTATCTTAGCGTCGATAGATACGTGGTCTCCTTTGATTGGTTGTGGCATGACGGATAAATTCGATGAACTTTTCACTTTTGTTACATTTGCAAAAAGATTGAATTGGTCCTGTGGCTCCGTTGATTTCTAGTTGGTTGTTCGAAATTATGATGTGGTGGAGAAAATCTCTCATTTTTGCCTCGAAGAGGACACGTGACCACTTTTAAGTCAAAAATGGGAAGGTAGATCGTCGGGTTACTTTGGAGTTTTTTGGCTTTATTTTGTAAAAGGAGTAAAGTTATAAAGTGAACCACGACTCCACTGGGGAGTAGAGAAGGACATGTGGCAGTTTGAAAATTCAAAGCAGAGTGGTAGATCGGTGGAGCACTTTGAAGTTTTGGCCTTTTTGTGAAAAGGATCAAAATTTATAAAATGAGTTGCAACTCCGTGGGGGACCAATTAATGTCATATGTTTGAGTCAACATTGAAAATTCAAAGCGGGGAGGCGGGTTACTGGAGGTTTTTGGAAATTTTAGCTTTATTATGAAAAAGGAATAAAGTATAAAAGTGAAGCGTGGCCCCACCAGAGATCAGTTAAAGCCTGCGTTGAAAATTCGAAACGAGGAGGTGGGTCATCGAAGAAATTTGAGAATTTTAGGTTTGTTTTGTAAATGAAGTAAAGTTATAAAATGAAGCGTGACCCCGTTGGGGCCCACATCAAAAGATAAAAGTGGGAGGGTAGATCGCCAAGGAAATTTGGGAATTTCGGCCTTTTTGTAAAAGAGGTAAAGTTGCAAAAGTGAGCCGTGACTCCGTTGATGCCCAGGTTAAGCCATGTGTTGAGCCCATTTTTTAAGGGAGGAGGGGTTGGGCAAAATGTCAAAAATACGCATTTTCTTTAAAAGTCATAAAATGTAAAAAATTCCCCCAGGCCTATTTAGGCTCAAATATTTTCCACGTGGATGGCTCAAATTTGAAGTTGTGAAGGGAAGAATCAATGGCTGTGGTGCGATGCATCTAGTTTTTCTACCATTAACAGTCTAAGATTTCAGGAGATGCGAATACACATCATTTTTCATTGTTAATCTGATGATCTCTTGTCATTTTTTTTAGTAAATTGTAATTTAATTGTTGTGGAGCTCGATTTGTAAATATGATAGGTGTAAAAGTTGAAGTTTTGAAACAAAATTGCTCAGGCACCTACAGAAAAATGCCAGATCGAGCAGAGCAAATTGCAGATGAAAAAATGAGAAGAAGGATGCTACAGGCACAAAAGATGAAGAACATGCTACCAAAAGTGACGACTGGATGTCCCAGTTAAAGCAACCGGTGAAAATATTTGAAAAGATTCACCTTTTGAGCACTTGGTGGCTTTTGAGTGTAAATTTGTTAAACATCACTTTCTGGAACAAATATGTAGCAAAAAAAGTATTCCACGAAATATTCTAGGGGAAAAAGGATTTGATGTAAAATGAGTGCTATAAAAGGTATGATTGAGTCATGCGAATGGTCGGGGGTTAATTTTTATGAGAAAATTTGAGAAATCCCATCTTCCTGAGAGACCATCTGAGAAACCTGGTAATCTCTTGTGTTTTAGATTTGATCACGTCAAGATGGTTACAAGTGTACAACCATTGACAAACTCTGAGATTGTTCAAGAAACTTTCCCCTGCTGATAAATCTAATAGATATTGAATTAATCTGTGTTGATCTTAGGAAAAATTGTGTCTTCTTTTATTTCAGAATGTTTTCAAATATTTTTTCTTGTTCCTGTTGTAATATTATGTTAAAATATCTCTGAATCACACAAGATCTTATCCCTATGATGGTATAGTGGCATTTGTAATTTCATTATGAGAAGAGCTTTCATCTTGTAATGAAATAAACAATTTAAAATCACTTTACTCTCACTTGTTGACAAAGATTGTTTGTAAGTCTATGAGTGTATCTTAGGCGTGATGAACCAGGGATTTCTAATGTTTAATTGAGTCTTTAACTCGAGCCTTCGTGTTTAATTCTGAAGAGTGTGTGAAACCGTGCAGATCTGAGCCTCCATTGATGCACACCTTTTGGTTGAAGGAATATTTTGGCTATTCTGAAGCATTATGTTATGAGTTTTTCCAATTCTCTTAAAGGTTCTCAAAGATCTAGAAAAATCAACTTTATCTTGCTTAACCTCCCACCAAAAATTTCTCAAACAATGAATCCTACATGAACCACCCTTGTTTGTACTGTGTATCCACAAATGAAAAAATTCCATTGCCAAAATATGTAGAAACAAACAGGTCCTGAATATTGTGTTTAGTAACCTGAACCTTGTTTAGAAAATATCTTCATGTTCTAGAAGTGACAACTCGTGAAAGTTAGATTGTGGTGTATTGATCATATTTTCCCAATGTTTTCTTTAAAATTATGCAAAGAAGGATCTCTTGATGTCCTTCACCAGCAGAGGTTACAAAATGGGTCCTCTCACCCTGGTTGAAAGGCACAACCTAAAGTAGTGAGGGTAGATCAAACCCTTATAAAGGTGCTATCCATTTCTCCAATGCTCGAGTGATAAAGAGCCAGCTGAATTGCCTCCTCGGCTACAAAATGACATATATCAGGATTTGTTTGTCTCTGAGTATCTTGTTAAATCTGTGATGTTTCTCGGCTTTCCAAGGCATAATCAATTTGGATACCAACATCATTTTGGTGCCATTTCTGGGGACCATTTCAATACATATTTGGCCCATCAACATCACCATTGTGGTGCCATTGCCAGGTAGTATTTTTACAAATGCATACACATACAGACCCTGGTAATGTTTCTTACATGATCTAAGTGCAAATACATTGTTTAAACGTCATCCTGTGTTCAAATTTGTAAGAATTGTACGAAGTTACAAGTTCATTGTGCAATATTTCCAGTTTATAGTGGTTATTGCACTAAATTTATATCATCAGTAATAAATACAGGTAAAGGAAGGTCAAATCTTTGAAGCTTTGTAGGAATTATGTGTTGAAAGACATTTGACAAGTCATTTATAGTGCATTTGCATAACTAAGGTGAAAATCCTTAGTGGTGACTCTGTGTTGATTTAATTTTTTGATAAATACCAGTGTCTTAACATGTGTCAAGTGATATTTGTCACTAATATTTACAAAGATGGAGGGAAGAAGATATTTCTTCTTTAAATACCCTACTAGAAACTTGTTTCCAAAACTGGGAAAGACAAATTCAGAAGGAAAATGAATCTAGAAATTAGTTGGAGATCAAGAATCAAGAAAGGTGTTATCAGTTTTGAAAAGTGATCATCCTGTGTTTGAAGATTACCATACGTCTTCAAGTGATTTTGAATCAGGTAATATTTTTGTAGATTTGAATTCTCCAACTTGTGAGGGGCCATCATTTGTGTCTGAAAAGTGTGCTTCTTAGTATGTCCCTGTATTTTCCAAAGTTGATAGGGTTTTCTATGAATTAAAGTCATTATGGGATATTCATTTTGAAAATTATACTCTTGTGCCCCAAATACCCCTCGTTCCTCATCATTTTTTTTCCCTTGTAAATTCACCTCCTCAAGGCAATATGGCCTAGCCCCCACCCAGACCTCCATTTGTTGTCAATACTTTTGAACCTATAAATTTTAGAGGTATGGATGGATATCCTAATTTAGTGCCACAAGATGTCAGAAATAGGTTACCAAAGTTTCAAGGGAATAATGCTATGACTAACGATCAACATTTAAAACTTTTTGTCAACATAATGGAAGACATTGAAATCAAGTTTGAAGATGTGTATATAAAATTGTTTATTCATACTCTTGAGGAGGATACACGTGACTGGTAGAAGGCTTAACCAGATAATTCGATAGATTCATGGACTGAGATGAGAAATGCCTTTAGATTGCAATATGGGGATAAACAAATCCCAGGTTTCTTTTATCTGAGTTTGAAAATATAAAGAAAAATCCTAATGAATCTGTGCATGATTTCAATACTAGATTAACAAAACATTGAAAATATTACCTATAATCTTAAGGCCAAGTGATGAATCATGTTTGATAAAGTATTCTGATGCTTTTGAAAAAAAGGCTGCTTATTATTAAAGAGACAAAAACCCAGGAACTTTAAGGCAAGCTTTTACCATGGCTTTGCAGATCAAAAATAACATCAAGGCATTTGGAAAGCCTCCTAAGAGGGAGGGTATGAAATTGATCAATCCATAAAAATCCTCAGTCAAACAAAGTTGTGGATGTGGAGGAGGTTGTGAAAACTTTGGCTAGAGCTATTAAAGAAATATCTTACAAATTGGCTAGAGCTGAGAAGGGAATATGACAGAGTTCCCAGGGTCAACACTAGCCACAAGGTCAGGAGAGATTTAGAAATCATCTCAGAGGTGATCAGAGATTAGATGACATAGGAAAAGGGCCCATGGGATCAGGAAATAGACAAACCCAACCCTGGGAAAATAGAATGGTGCCTGATCCTTTAGCTACTAGAGTTACTACTGTGGAAGAGGATCATGCTATTGAGTGGTGTGATTGATGTTTCTTTCCACATTCTCCATGTGATGTAGATCAGGAAGTTGAGGAAGAAGTTGATGATGATGAGACAAATGATGATGTGTGCATGATGGAGAGCCCTGCAAGTTCACAACAGGGAACAACTTCAACTGAGATGATAAGTGCCTGGACTATTGAAAGTTTCTGGGATTGCATTCATCGGGTATTACCTCTTCCTCCCACTCATGCTTTTGAAATCTATATGGTACAAGCTTTTGATTTTCCTAGTCATGATTTTGAATACTTGAGGGAATTGAAGATTAAAAAGTATGATGGATGAATCCCTTCTGAAGAAGATAGGAAACTATTAATGAATGCAGTAGTTTCCTAAGAAAAGGAACATAATACTAGAAGTAAGGTTGTAAAAGGGGGTACGGCCACAAGAAAAACCAAAAATTCCAATGCTTACCAGTAGCCCTAAGGAAACCCCTAAAAAAGATACATCCGGTAAAGGCCTAATCACCCCAAATAGAAATTGTATCCCTACCCATGCCCAGATTGTGAAAAATCCTATGTTATCAAATGAAGTTATGAATCTCCCTCCTAATGCTACCTTACCCAAATACGTTCCTTGCAACATAGCCCAAATCTTGAGTCAAATCAAGGTTATTGTTCCTATTTTTGAATTGCTTAGAATTCCTTAGCATAAGAAAAGGGCATTTGAGTATTTGGGGTTTAAAGAAGAAAAGATTACCTAGGGCAGAAATGTGGAAAATGTATAGGTTCCTCCTACTATTGCAGAATTAGAAAAACCACAAGCACTGGAAGCACTGGGTGAACCACCTAAGGTATATTTGGGAACTTCTCTAGTTGAATCTCAGCTGAATGTGGATCCATTTTTTACTACGCTGATTATTAAAGATAGGTTGTTACATAACTGTATGTTTGACTCAGGAGCCTCGTGTAATGTAATTCCTCTTGAGGTAATGAATGAGTTAAATATTAAAGTAACAACAGCTTATGTGAAATGTACTGCCATGGTGTTTCACTCGGAAAATGCTTCGTTCCTTATAGAAACAGATAAGGTTAGGGTTAGGAGGAATACCTGTAGGATGTCGAGATGATGTGCGCGTACCGTAGAGAAAGATCAGGTTGACTGCGGAGAACTCCTTTTTGTCTGGGAAGGACTACCTGCAAATAAGAACACAAGACCACAAGATTTGATTAAACAATAAATGAGGAAACTGCCTTGGGCCCAGGAAATGTAAAACTTCCTTTCGAAGGTGGTCAGTTTCCCTGCTAATGTGAATTAACACAAAAGACTGTAAAATATCAATTAAATTGCTTGGCTGAACTGGGTAGGGGAAAGGCTGTTTTTCCTGGTTTTTGATCAAAGGAACCGATGCCGGTTACCTATAACCGATGGCGGTTACTGATAACCGATACCGGTGGGTTCTAGGATCTTCTGGGCTGGTTGTGGAGTTTGTAATGGCTGGTTTTTGGATAGTTTTTAGGAAATGGGATGGTTAGAAACAAAAGAATGACAGCTAGAGGCAATGGTATGTTGGATAATGGATTCAGAAACGGATTTGGGAGGACTGTAATTCCAAAAGCATAAGAAATGTTATAATGGAGGACATGCAAGATGTAACTTACTGGTTTTGATGAAGGTGCAAGTTGATCTCCTTTGCTATAACCCGTCTAATATTTTCACTCGTCTCTGCTTGGTCAAGTGAAGATCTGGACTCTGTTCCTCGTTCGCAATGCCCTCGCTTGATCCAGAAATCCTTTGATTGATCTCTCAAAATGAAATTCCGATCCGTTGTTTTGGTTTGGGAAGCCCATTTACAGGGAACCGATGGTGGTTGCGTAACCGACGGCGGTCGAGTAGGAACCAGGCATCGGTTAGGAAAAAGTAGGCTATTTTTACTAAAATAGCCCACCTTCCCTGTTTTTCTCCCGAGAGATCAGTTGCGGGCTTGGTCAAGTGGCTAGAAGGTCGGCTTTTGGTGCGAGTAAGGAGGCATTAGTTATGGATGTGAGTCTAGACCAAGTCATGGGTCTTAATTAGCTTAGTTTAGGGTTAGGGCTAGGTCATGATGAGGTGGCAAGGTGAGGTGGCGGGTAAGGTGATGTGGATTTATCAATTACAAGGTAATTAATAAATGATTGTGTAAAGTTTAGGTAATGAGGTTAGGTTGCGAAATGGGATGCGGGTCACAAGGGGTCGTGAGACACGAATTTGGTGTCTACATTAGCCCCTTATTGTCATGTAGCTTGTTCTGTAAAGCTGCGCGGACAATAATATGAAGTGGTTTCTCATGTTAAAGATATAGGTAATCCCCCTCAAATCTATCACAGATTGAGTGAACAGGGAAATCAGGGATAGGGTTGATAAAGGGTATATGTGGTAGAGAGGATGGTAAGGGGGTGGGGTAGGTCCAAGGAAGCAGACGCATGTTGAAATGCAATAGTACGACTAGGGTACATGATTTGACTAGCAAACCAGCAATGTATAGGCAAAGGTCGATAGTTTATCCAAACAAGGGTGATATAATCCTGGTATCCAAGGCATAGGAAGTAGCTCCAGGATATATAACAGGTAAGGTACCGGAACGTTTAGGCATGTTCGGCAGTACCAAGAGGTTGGTTTGGTTGAGATAAACGTCACGGTCTAGGTCTGGGCAAAGCTGGTCGACAGATCAAGTCAAGGACCCTAATCATGCGAAAACATGAACAGGTGAGCTCGATTGAACACAAGGTACATGATGGATGTATAAAATAAAACGTTGATTGTGGGTATGGTATGGAAGTGATACGGGTCCCCTGGGTCGGGCTAAATTGGGTCCAGGCGGTGGCCAATTGGTAGGTTGAGGCCTTCAGTCGGGCCGAATGGTAGGTTGAGGCCTTGGGTCGGGCCAAATAAAGGCCTTAGGTTCAGGCCGAATTGGTAGGGCGAGGCCTTGGGTCGGGCCAAATAGGTAGGGCGAGGCCTTGGGGTCGGGCCAAATGGTAGGTTGAGGCCTTAGGTCGGGCCAATTAGGTAGGTTGAGGCCTTCGGGTCGGGCCGAATGGTAGGTTGAGGCCTTGGGTCGGGCCAAATAGGTAGGTTGAGGCCTTGGGTCGGGCCAATTGGTAGGTTGAGGCCTTGGGTCGGGCCAAATAGGTAGGTTGAGGCCTTAGGTCGGGCCGAATGGTAGGTTGAGGCCTTGGGTCGGGCCGAATGGTAGGTTGAGGCCTTGGGTCGGGCCGAATGGTAGGTTGAGGCCTTGGGTCGGGCCGAATGGTAGGTTGAGGCCTTGGGTCGGGCCGAATAGGTAGGTTGAGGCCTTGGGTCGGGCCGAATGGTAGGTTGGGTTGGGCCAAATAGGTAGGTTGAGGCCTTGGGTCGGGCCGAATGGTAGGTTGAGGCCTTGGGTCGGGCCAAATAGGTAGGTTGAGGCCTTGGGTCGGGCCAAATAGGGGGTGAGGCCTTGGGTCAGGCCAAATAGGTAGGTTGAGGCCTTGGGTCGGGCCGAATAGGTAGGTTGAGGCCTTGGGTCGGGCCGAATGGTAGGTTGAGGCCTTGGGTCGGGCCGAATAGGTAGGTTGAGGCCTTGGGTCGGGCCGAATGGTTGAGGCCTTGGGTCAAGGCCGAATGGTAGGTTGAGGCCTTAGGTCAACAAATGTTGTGCAGCAAAGGTGGACAGAGGCGATATTGGTGAAAAAGAGGCAAGGAGTAAAGAAGGGCAAAGAATGGGGTGAAAGTTGGGTATGAAACCGATGTCGATTCTGCATGACCGATATCGGTTAAGGGACCGATACCGGTTTCTTAGGGCAAAAAAAGAAACCGACATCGGTTAAGGTCGAAAAACCTATAAAAAGAAAAATACGGCCTGTCATTGTCACTTTTGTTATTTGCAATCCAAATTAACTTGTCTGACGTGGAGAGTTGATTTGGAGGGTTATTAAGTGAGGTGGAGCTATTTGATTGGCGGAGAGAGTTGATAGTGGGCCCGAATAGTTGAGGAGGCAGCAGGTGATTGGCCGGGGACCCAGCAGATCAGGATTGGAGCCATGGCACAGGCAGGAGGAGCTGGAGGAGCTGGACCAGCTGGACCACCACCACCCATCCCACCACGACGACGTGTCGTCGTACCGGTAGGTTCTAAACTCTTTAATTTGGTGATTTGGTTGAGTTATGTTGTTTTTGGGATTTGGGTAGGAATTGGTATGTTGGAGGAAATAATGGGTAAATGGAGGTAATTCGAGAAAGGGAGAGGGTAGATAGGTTAGATAGGCTAAGGCGGCTAGGTGTGTAAAATTTGGGGGTGTTTGGGTGGGTAGATGGGTAAAAATAGGTGAAAAATGGTTTTTGGGGGCCGCGCGGGGGTTCGGCTCGGGCAGGAGACAGTGACCGATGTCGGTCAGTAGGCGACCGACATCGGTCGCAAAGGCATAAGGTGAGATTGAATTGGGGGCTACCGGCATCGGTCGCGTATCGACCGGTATCGGTGGGGGAGGTTGAGGGTGGAGTTGGGATGGGATTGGGTTTAGGGTTTAAGTTTGAAGGTGGGTTGGGTAGCGTGTTGGGGTGGGGTTTAGAGTTTAGGGTTTAGGTTTGAAGGTGGGAGGGGTGGGTTTTTGTGGGTTGGGTGGTTGAGCGTGTTGGGGTGGGGTTTAGAGTTTAGGGTTTAGGTTTGAAGGTGGGTTGGGTGGCGTGTTGGGGTGTGGGTTTAGGGTTTAGGGTTTAGGTTTGAAGGTGGTTAGGATGGGATTGGGTTTAGGGTTTAGGGTGTAGGTTTGAAGGTGGGTTGGGTGGCGTGTTGGGGTGTAGGGTTTAGGGTTTAGGGTTTAGGTTAGCAGGTGGGTTGGGATGGTGTGAATTGGGTTTAGGGTTTAGGGTTTAAGTTTGAAGGTGGGTTGGGTAGCGTGTTGGGGTGGGGTTTAGAGTTTAAGGTTTGAAGGTGGGTTGGGTGGCGTGTTGGGGTGGGGTTTAGGTTTAGGGTTTAGGTTTGAAGGTGGGTTGGGTGGCGTGTTGGGGTGTAGGGTTTAGGGTTTAGTTTAGGGTGGAGAAGGGTGAGGTGTGGGGTTAGATTTTGGGTGTTACAAAAGGGGGTTTAGATGGTAAAGTAGGTGTTATAATAAAGAGTGGGTCTAAGAATGTGGGTTGGTTGTGCAGGCACGTCAGCAGTTGACGATGCGTGATAGGATGCCTCCACTATTGAGTCGGATGAGGCCACACATATCTGCGGCGCATTGGGCCATCATGCGCGAGGTGGGACTTGGCGGGGTCCAGAGGTACAGAGCGATAGACAGAGATCACAGCCTGATGGTCGCCCTCATCGAGAGATGGGATCCGGCGGCCAATGTGTTCCATCTGCCGACCGGGGAGATGACCGTCACATTAGAGGATGTGTATCGCATCCTGCGGCTACCGATCGAGGGAGAGGCCGTTTTCCAGGTAGATTCAGAGACGGCCATGGATAGCATACTGCAGGTTTTTGGGGATGCAGCCGCGCTTCTTACATATCATAGCGCGAGCATTGGATATGGTGACATGTACCGCGCACACAGACATGAGACACGGCTTGCCGTGTTGATGATGATAGGGATCACCTGCTTCGCCCTCCCGGATTCAGAGGGAGGCCGCTTCCCACGGGCATTGATGGGGGTGCTACTGGAGATGGTGGAGGAGCACACCTGTTTCGCATGGGCACCAGTGTATCTGGTGCAATTATACAGGGAGTTATGGGGCTATCGCCGGAGGAGGCGATTTGGTATTTGTTCTACCTTTTTGTTGCACTGTTGGGCATACGAGCACATCGTATGCATCAGGCCGGTAGGGCTACCCCAGCAGCCAGGGCCACAGGTCGTATACCGATATGGATTTCAGAGGTGGTTGGGGGTCGTGGGCCAGCCACGAGCAGTTGTTGCAGGTCGGGATGTGGCCTACTATAGACATATGCTAGAGGGCCTTACAGCAGTAGACATTATATGGAGACCCTACAGAGGTCACCAGCCTGGCAGAGGAGCCCGCATACAGCTGCGCCTGATCCAGTATACATTCTGGATAGCAGGACGGAGGCCGGGAGAGTACGAGCGGATACCCCTAGAGAGGGTACGCAGGCAGATGGGGCTGCGACAGGACGAGCCACCTCCCTTCCCTCAGTACAGGAGGGATGATGTAGAGGCCCCACTACCAGCGCCACAGCCTTGGGATCCAGACTGGGTAGCGGAGAGACCAGCAGGTGAGGGTGTGGATGATGCCGGGTGCACGGGAGCATACAGGGTATGGTGGGCTGGGCAGAGAGCAGCGAGGATAGTACCGCCTGCGCAGCCAGACTTGGCTGCAGTTACTGCAGAGAGAGATCAGCTCCGGGGGCAGGTGCAGCTATTACAGGGACAGTTGGCTGCTGCACAGGCACAGATAGGGGTCTTACAGGGGCAGCTAGCCCAGGCTCAGGTACAGGCACAGGCAGCACCACCACCAGCAGCACAGCCACAGGTGCAGGTACAGGTACAGGCAGCCGTACCAGCAGCAGCACAGCCACAGCCCCAGATACCACCACGGCCACAGGTGCAGGTACAGGCACAGGCAGCACCTCCACCAGCACCACAGCCACAGGTGCAGGTACAGGCTCAGGGGATATTGGTGTTAGGTGCCAGGGGACCAGCCCCAGTTCCTTCAGTGGCGCGAGATCGTTATATGGAGGTTAGAGCAGAGGCCCGTTATTATCAGGATATTCTTGATAGTACCGGAGTCGAGTATCAGGCGTATGCAGCGCATAGGGCAGAGACCTCGCACAGCCAGAGATCTCAGGGAGGGGCAGCCACAGCTGGCGTGTCCGTGACGGGCAGGAGGCGAGAGGCACCACAGGGACCAGCGGGGAGAGGTGCCGAGGGCGGTGGGGAGAGCTGATAGATCCCCGACATGGTTTTGTATAGGGACATGGGCACCGGTCTGCGAACCGGTTGTATTGATAGAGGCCTGCGTGCCTACACTTATTCATTGTTTTGATTCATTTATTTATTATATACCGGCCTGCGAGCCGAGTACGGGTTGTATATTTGATACCGGCCTGCGAGCCGAGTATATTTTTGGTTTGAGAGACCGGCCTGCGAGTCGAGTCGAGATTTTTGGTAGGTATTGCGGCCTGCGTGCCGGCTTTGGTATGTTATGAGATCACAGAGGCCCCGATGTAGGGCACATTGTATTTTTGAAAATTTGTATATATATAGAGACGATGTTTTGATCCACATGCTGTGTTTAAAATGTGTTGAAATATGTGGTTAATGGCTGGTAATATATAGAATGTGTGATGAGTTTAATTGACATGTTGATAGATAGATGATGCTGATGTTTTTGTTTGTTTGTGCGTATATATGAATGTCAGGTTATGTGATAAATTGGTGGTTTTGTGACAGTGTGATATATGTAACTGATGAGTTGGATCCAAATGATGTATAGATTGATAGTTTTTTGGTATCTGTAGTTGATGGTTTGTGTATTTATAAAATAAATGATGTTGATGAAATTGTAATGCTATGTGTGGTGGATGAACAAAATGTGGTAAATTGTGTTGGTTATGCAGGCAAAGAGGCGGGCGCGACAAAAATTTAGATGAGAAATGAAGAAAAGAACCCTGTTTCAAAAAGGAAGGTGTGTAACCGATATCGGTTAGAGAACCGATATCGGTAGCTGATAGACCGATATCGGTTAAGTAACCGATACCGGTTATTTAGGTATGAGCTTTTCTAAAAATAGAAAAGCTAGGGTGGCAACTTAAGTTTTAATTTTAGAGCCATGCAAGAGGTTAAATACGCGAACGCGACGCTTTTTGACGACTGAGACAGGTATTTGCATGAGAGATTTGGGTGAGAAGGAGAAAAGAGACAAGGAAAGTAAATGTGATCCGAGGTTCAGAAGGCAGAAAGACAAAGTTGAAAAGGGTGGTGATCATGGCAGAACGAGGAGAAGCATTCAGCAGGCAAGGACATGAGGGAAGACAAGGGCGACCTCAAGCTGCTGCAACCCAAGAGGTATTGTTTTGTTTGTGATTTGACTACTGCATGTTTCGTGAATAAGATGGGGGAGAGTAGGTGGGTAGATATGAGAAAGAAAACATGATAACAAGGGTTGCAGGTGAGCTAAGTGTTACAGGGTAGGCAATCAGGGGTTCCAGGTATGTTTGTATGTATAAAAAGGAATAAACGAGCAAATTATTGTCGTAGGTGGTTGTTTTTAGGGAAGGTGTATAAAATTGACAGTGACCGGTAGCGGTTAGGGAGAAACGGTATCGGTTATTCAACCGATATCGGTTACGTATAACCGGTACCGGTTACTGGAGAAATTTCCAGAATGTTTGAAAAAGACCCTAATGGATTGAATGGTTGTTTGTCGTTTTGGTGTATGCAGGCAGAGGCAGGGTTGAGGATGAATGATAGCGTGCCAGCGCTGTTGTCGCGAATCCGAGCGGATGTAACACCAGCGGAATGGACATTGATAAATCGTTTGGGGTTAAGTGGAATCCGTTATTATTCACGAATCGCACGTAACCATGGTATGTTACAGGCGCTGATTGAGAGATGGAATCCTGAGACAAATACCTTCTATCTGCCAACAGGTGAAATGACAGTAACTTTGGAAGATGTGTTTCGTATTTTGAGACTCCCTATTACAGGAGAGCCAGTATATCAGGCACTACCTAGCGCGGGGCGGGCAGCGATAACAGAAGTGTTTGGTCCATATGCACGAGACTTAACACAGCGAGGTTTGTCATTCACATATGGGGTAATGTATGCAGCACACCCTGAGGAGACAAGGTTAGCAGTGATTTTATTGATGGCGGTAGGGTATTATGCGTTACCAAGGGCAGAAGGGGGAAGATTTCCAAAGGCATTGATGGGTGTTATTTGGGAGATGATAGAAAGGAATGTGACTTTTGCCTGGGCACCTGCATATTTGGCGGAGCTATACAGGGGTTTATGGGCTTGTAGGCGAAGTCACAGGACAACGTTGGATTGCTCATACTTATTACACTGTTGGGCCTATGAGCACATTGTTTGTGTGCGACCAATAGGCCGATCCATCCAGGCAGGAGAGACCGGAGTACAGAGGTTGGGATTCCGACGATGGGTCCAGACAGAACAAGAGGCAAGATCTCAGGCCGTGCCGGGTGACATTGAGTATTACAGGCAGGTATGGGAGAGGTTGACGGTTGCAGATATCTGTTGGAGGCCCTACGGGAACTATATGGTAACCGAGAACATAGCTGAGGAGTTGAGAGGTGTAGAGCGATTGAGGTGGATCGCGGGGCATAGGCCAGGTGAATATGAGAGGATTCCTATAGATCGCGTGCGGCGACAATTTGGATTTGTGCAGGACATACCACAGGCTTATAGACCATATATGAGGATCGATGCCGAGGCAGCATTCTCACCACCCCGGCCAACACCTCCAGAAGGGCCCGAGGAGATAGCAGCCGATCGCAGGGTAATGGATGCAGGAATGACAGAGGCCTATAGATTATGGTGGGTAGCAGAACTGCGAGGTGTACGTGAGCGCCCTGACATAGCGGTGATTACAGCAGAGAGGGATCGTCTGCAGCGTTTGGTTCAGCAGCTCCAAACGCAGGTGAATGAGACCAGAGGATTGTTAGTGGTTGCGGAGTCACGGGCGGCGAGACTAGAGGCTGGAGTTCTCCATGCGAGAGGGCGTATTCATATGTTACAGGAGAGATTGGCAGATCAGTGGGCGGTACCAATAGCCGCGGTACCTTTGAGGACAGAGAGGCCCGGCGAGAGGGGTCGACGATCACGATCATCACCTAGTTCGGGATGAGTTGTGATGGTCTGAGTACATGTTAGCGAGGTATAAGAATAAATAAGGATGCCGACCTGCGTGTCGATGATAGAGAAGATGTATTTGTTTAACATCTAAATAAAACTGAATATGTATGTTGATTTGAGTTATGATAATAATAAGATTGTCGGTGTTTTGATTTTCGGTGTTTCGAAAAGGGATAAAGAGAAATGTGATTAAAATAAAAATACACAAAAATATTTATATTCACCACACAGGATAGGTTATGGTAGGGGATGGTCGAGCTAACCTTGGGAGACCCCATGTCTCCGAAGTGCTGCCTACATAGCCCATTGCACAAAGCAAGGAAGGGCCTCAGACCGATGTAGTTCTCCCTTAGGACCAGGGAGAGGTGAATTTAGGCAATTTGGTATGGTTTAGGCAATTTGTCGTTTGGTAAAAATGTGATGTTGGTAGGGTAATGTTGTTGGTGCTGGTAGGATAATGTTGTTGGTGTAGGTATAGGTAAAGCAAAGGTTAGCATACCCAAGTAGTAGGGAATAGTGTCCTGATTAAGATCAACACACAATTCTAGATGCGAGGCAAAGCGGAAAGAGTGCTCCGTAGGTGAAAAGAGCTAAACAAACCACACAACGTAGAACGAGCCTGAAGCCCTAAGTGCCGTGCATAGACGAGAAGTCCATAGTTGAAAAGAGTTGTATGATCACAATATATCAGGTGTACGTTACGTCCCTTGAGTTGAAACAAATGGTGAGGTGATGTGGATGATATAGCTGAGGTACAAAGAACTTGTTACAACTGAAAAGAGAACCTACCCTAAATAGACAAGTCCATGACCCAAAAAGTTCTTTTGAATGAGGCTTTTATTTTATTGAATGTAGACTGATCGATGCGGGAAGTCTACAAGGGATATTGATTGTTTTATTCTTGAGGTCTTCACGAAGCTGATCAATGCGAGAAGCTTCTGATAAAGGCTGACTGTGTATAGCTGTCCTTCGAGGGAGCAGTCTATTTATAGTAGCAGATATGATTTTAGTGCATAGCTGTCCTTCAGGGGAGCAGTCTATATATAATAGCAGCAATAGTTTGGCATATAGCTGTCCTTCGAGGGAGCAGTCTATATTTAATTTAGATGACTAGATGTTCTTTTGGCGTGAAGCATCTAGTTTAGTAGGAAGTTTGACTCAAGAAAATCCCAGAAGAATACGGCTTATTTTAATACTTTGAAGTCATGGACTAGACTAAAAAGGGGAAGACATCATCAAGGGGAGGTGAGGATCAAACTATGTGAGCCTGATTGTTATTATGAAGTGTAGGAAACAGGGTGTATGTAGTGGTAAGTGAGCTCAAGGGACGAGCGACAGGTAGATAAGAAGTGATATAATACTAATTTCAACAGTAGAATGGTCGAAGATGCAAGGCATTAAGGGGTTCAGGCTCAGGTTTACCATTGAGCGAAGCTAAACGATAAGTACCAGATCCATAGGTATGAGTGATTATATAAGGCCCGATCCAATTGGGAGCAAATTTTCCACGTTTGCTCTTTTCTAGTTTGGTTACATGTTGATTCTCTTTGAGAACAAGATCACCAATCTTAAAGGTACGCTCATGAAGTCGCTTATCATAAGCACGTTTAATGCGTTTTTGATAGATTTGAAGGTGATCAAGAGCTGTAAGACGGCGTTCGTCAAGAAGCTCCAATTGGGCTAACCGCTCTTGGCGGAAATCATCGTTGGTGAGAATATCCTGAAGAGATATTCTAAGGGAGGGTATTTGTATTTCGAGAGGCAAAACAGCCTCGGTGCCGTATACCAAAGAAAAAGGTGTGGCATTAGTAGAGGTACGAATGCTAGTACGATAAGCCCAAAGGGCAAAGGGAATGTGATCGTGCCAATTTCTTCCAGATTCATTGACAACTTTCATGAGGATTTTGGTTAGTGTTTTATTAGAAGACTCGGCTTGCCCATTGGCTTGTGGATAGTAAGGTGATGAGAAACTAAGTTTGATACCAAAGTTGTCACAAAGGTCTCGCAACAACTTGTTTTTGAAAGATTTTCCATTATCTGTTATCAGGCGGTGAGGAACACCAAAACGACAGATAATGTGGTGGTTAATGAACTCGACAATTTTTTCTTTTTTGATTGAAATGAGTGGAATAGCCTCCACCCATTTTGTGTAATATTCGGTCGCTGTGAGTATCCAACGGTGACGTTGTGAAGAGGTTGGGTGAATCTCACCAATAAGGTCTAAACCCCATTGTGAGAAAGGCCAAAGATCTCGAGCGATCTGGAGCGGGTGGCTAGGAGTATGTTGAAGGTTGGCATGTTGCTGACACATAACACAACGCTTAACATATTCGTAGCAGTCGTTATTGAGAGTAGGCCAATAATAACCAAGGCGAAGGATTCGTTTGGCCACGGCAAGGCCGCTAAAATGTCCACCACAAATACCGTCATGGACCTGTTGGATGGTATGAGTGGCCTCCATGCCAGTTAGACAGCGAAGGAGGATACCATCAAAGCCACGTTTATAGAGGAGTCCCCCCATGACAACATAACGCGAAACACTTTTAAGAAAAGCACGTTTGCCGTTACTAGTAAGGTCAGGTGGGAGGACAGAGATTGTAAGGTAGTCGTGAAATTGGTGGTACCAGGTATCCTGTGAATTAGTAGACACAGTATTTATCATACAAACTACCGGGGTTGAATAGGATGGGGCAAAAAGTTGTTGGACCACGACGAATAATTCAGAGTCAGTTGGCGCGGCGGGAATTTGCGAGGCTAAGCAAGCCATAGTATCCGCAAATTTGTTAGTGGAGCGGGGAATGGTTTGTATAGAATAGTGGGTAAATAAAGCTAGAAGTGATTCCACGTAGTGTTTGTATTTTTGAAGTTCCTCGTTTTTGCATTGGTAGACGCCCATAACTTGATTGACTACCAATTGAGAGTCGCCAAAAATGTTGATAGATTTGATACCTAAGTGTAATGCAACTTGGAGACCCAGAACAAGGGCCTCGTATTCCGCTGTATTATTAGTGCAAGGGAAATCAAGTCGGAATGAAAGAGGCATAGGTTCAGCGTTGAGAGGAATGAGAACAACGCCGGCTCCTCCGCCGCGCTGGCATTTAGATCCATCGAAGAAGAGGGTCATTGGGTACGACTCCTCCGTGAGGGAAAGAGTAGCGATGAGTTCGTCGGGAAATGTGAAATTGGTAAATTGTTCCCCCGGTAAAGGAGCGTCCGCAAGTTGGTCTGCGATGGTTTGTCCTTTGATTGATTTCTGGTGGATAAACTCAAGGTCGAGGTCGGCGAGAAGCATGAGCCATCTAGCAATGCGTTGGTTCAGATGAGGTTTGGCGTACATGTAATGGATGGGGTCTGTGTTGGTGATGACGAAAGTCTTGTGATTTAGAAGGTAGTGTCGGAGTTTGGTGGCGACGAATGATAGGGCCAGGCACAATTTTTCTATATGTGTGTACCTAGTCTCATAGTCCACCAAAGTACGACTTATATAATAAACGGCTTGTTCGTGATTCTCAGAGTCACGATGTGCAAGCATGGCTCCTACAGCGTGGTCGGTGGCGGAAAGGTAAAGGTAGAAAGGGCGGTTGTCTTGGGGTGGGATAAGCACGGGTGGCTGTAAGAGATAAGATTTGAGAGCTTCGAAGGCTTGGTGACATTCTTCGCTCCATTGGAATGCAATATCCTTTTTAAGGAGGTGATGGAAAGGTTGACATCGATCCGAGAGTTGGGAGATGAAACGTCGGATAGATTGGAGCTTACCTTGTAAACTACGCAATTGTTTGAGATTTTTGGGTGGGGGCATTTCTAGGATAGCTTTGACTTTCGATGGATCGACCTCAATGCCACGCAAAGAGACGATAAAGCCAAGAAGTTTTCCCGAAAGAACACCAAAGACACATTTCTTCGGTTGAAGGCGGACAGAATATTGTAACAGGCGATCAAAAATAATGGTTAAAACATCGAGATGTTCACTACGATGTTTAGACTTGCCGAGAAGATCGTCGACATAGTCTTCAAGGATAGTGTGCATAATGTCATGAAAAATGTAGGTCATAGCCCGCTGATAGGTAGCACCAGCATTCTTAAGGCCAAATGGCATGACACGATAACAGAAGGTTCCCCAAGGAGTTATGAAGGCAGTCTTGTGTTGATCGGCAGGGGCAACCAAAATTTGGTTGTATCCTGAAAAGCCATCCATGAGAGAAAGCATTTCATGACCCGCAGTGAGATCAACAAGTTGATCAATACTTGGGAGGGGGAAGTCATCCTTAGGGCAAGCGAGGTTAAGATCCCGGAAATCCGTGCATATCCGAAGTCCCCCCGTCGCTTTCGTGACAGGTACGATGTTAGAAATCCATTGAGGATAGTCAATAGGCAGAATGAAGGAAACAGAAAGGAGTCGTTGGAGTTCCTCTTTGACCAAGAGAGCAATGCGTGGATGCATTTTTCTCAATTTCTGTTTGACTGGTTTGGAATCGGGGTTTAGGGTGATGTTATGGACGGCAATGGTAGGATCAATTCCTGGCATGTCAGCGTAAGACCATGCGAACGCTTGGTTGCGAGCACAGAGAAAGGTAGTAAAGGCGGCTTGTTCTGATGTGTTAAGGGATTGTCCAATCTTCACTATGTGAGGATCTTCCTCCGTGTGGATGTTGATTTCTATAGTAGATTCGTTCAGCATAGTTTGGGTTTCAGATGGTAGGGCGCGTTGAATATAAGAATCATCCGCGCCCAGGTAAGTGAGTATGGAGTCGTCATCCTGGCATTCAACAACATTAATCAAAGGCGAATCCTCTTCGATCATGTCTGGATACAGAAGGGGAAGAGAAGATGGGTCCTCATTATCGCGTTGATAAGTGAGAGGACCTATGAAGATAGCATTTATGAAAAAAAAAAGTCAGGAGGGATAGATTCAGGGTCCATCGATTCTGTGGGTGATGATGGCAAAGTAGGTGATGATGGTTCGGTAGGGGCAACGTCTTCCTCTTCCAGGATACAGCTGACAGGAGGTGTCTCTTGTGTAGGTGTTTCGGAAAAACCGAGACCACTGCGATCATTATGTTTGCGTGTGGTCACGGGAATGAGTGTATGTCGGCCTTGTTCGTAAAGGCCAAAACCAAAGCCTTTCCACGCACAGCGAGTCAAGAAGGTGAGGGCGAAACGACGATTTGTCAAGTATTGAAAATCGGATTGGAAGGGAACCACACCAAGAGGAGGTTCAGGGGTAATGGAGGATGTGTCAACACCCCCATATGTTAGGTTAGTGCGGCAATGGGGTGGTCCGTAAGAGATTACCTCCCCCACGCGACGGTCGTAGGTGGGATGCGCATGTAATTGTCCGTACTCCTGCGGGGTAGGGAAAGAACTAACGTTATATAGGCGGTACTCCCCCAGCGTGAGGCGATGAAAAACATCTACTAAGGGGTCGGAGGTTGGGATGTTAGCTGCGGGAAGAGAAGTGGTTTGTGCGACGGTGGTTTCATCAGTTGAAGGCGTAGGTGCAGTTGAGGTGGATGGTTGAGGTACATTTGAAGAGGATGGTTGGGTTGAATGTATGGGTGTCTTAATTGGTATAAGCACATCGTTTGGGCGGTATAACATATTGCAAGTTTTGAAGGGGGGAGGATCAGCTTTTACAGTGTAGGACTTCCCCTCGTACTCAAATTTTATGCATCGATGTAATGTTGAGGGAACGCATCCCATGGCTCGAATCCAAGGACGACCCAGCAATATATTATATTGGAACTCTCCTTCAAGGACATAGAAGAGTTCGGGCAAAGTACGTGGGCCTACGCGAATGTTGAGGATCACGGTGCCTAAGGTAGAAGTAATAGCGTCATTGAATGATCGCAACATGATGGGGTTGGCACACATGCAACTAGAAGGGATGTTCATTTGTTGGAAGGCTTTTGAAGAGATGATGTTTAGGCTAGCGCCCCCGTCAATCATAACCCGACGTACTCGAATGTCTCGGACGTAAGCGGAAATGAAAAGGGCAGGGTCAGGGTCTTCTGCACCAAAGTCGATAATTTCATCTTCCGAGAAACTAACCGCAGCGGCTTGTTGTTTTGAGACAGAAGTGGTGGGGGAGATGGATTGTTTGGTGAGAGAGGCAACGTGATTGGGTGTTAGAATGGAGGCAACGGGCAGGGTTTCGTTGGGTAAAACCTCTATCCCTTGAAGGATCTCAACGAGAGCTTGTCGATGAGATTCAGAAGTCTGAATGAGATCATATAGTGTCATTTTTACGGGCGATTGATGAAGCTGTTTGATCATGGTTCGGTGGGCAACTCCATTAGAGACGGGATAGGCGGGTCCGCGAATAACCACTTTAGGTGGTGGTGTAATTGGGATGGTTGAAGGAGAAAGAGATGCCGCAGGTGTGTTTTCTTTCGCTTTCCCATTGTTTTTCTGTCCTCGAGTAGCGACACTAATCATATTAATCTCGTAGATCTGAGATGAGGAAGATGGTTGGGATAATTCATGGTCTTCAAGAGGTGGGGTTGTAATAATGATAGATCTTGGTGAGGCGGGGATAGATGATATAGTAGAGGGAATCGACGCTAGAGGTCTCTCCCTTCGTAAGTTGTCTTTCTTAATCTGTCTATCCGGGAGAGGTGACTGACGAAGGAGGGTTTTTAGAGCTTTGCATCCCTCCACATCATGTCCTGGTGTGCGGTGATAAGCGCAGATTTTAGACTCATCGTAACCCATAGGTCGGGGTTTAGACGGGTCATAAGGTCTAAGTGGAGGTAGGGAAATGGTCGCATTCTCCACCAACATAGCAAGGATTTTGGCGTAAGATCCTTTGAGTGGGTCAAAATCGGAAGAGGATGAGGGTATTGATTGTGTGGGTTGTGGTAATGTTTGGGCGTGTTTAGTTCGTATGGGTGATGGTTTAGCCGAGGGGTGCTGACACATGTTTTTCACTAAACGTGGTTTCTTGGACATAGAAGTTACGTTCAGCTGGTTAGATGATGAGGCTACAGATGGCGTGGTAGCGGGAAACAACCACGGAGAAAGGGGAGTGACAGAAAATAAATCCTTTGATGATGGGATTGGTTTAGGGTTGATAGGTGGACCGGATACGCGGGGTAACGATGTTGTGATACCCTTTGATCTCTGTATAGGTGTAGAAGGCGTAGGTCGTTTTGCAGAAAACAAAGGAGGTATGATATATTGGTGTAATGTGGAGGGATGAGGTCCCAATATGGAAGGTGGGTGTGACGATGAAGGTTTTAATTGTGATAGAGGCCCGGATTGCGTTCGTCTCCTAGGTGGCGGAACGGATTTATTTTTGGATAGATCGAGTCGCTTAGGCGGGTGTGTCAGATTGGGCATTGGTGAGGTCCCAAGCGTAGGGGAAGATCTGGTTAAGTTGATAGAAGTGGACGGGGCATTTGGTAGAGGTGAGGGGGGTGAAGGCGAGAACAGGGGCATTTTAAGCTTCTGTAAGCACTTCGGGTAGATGGTGGAGACATCAGGATCAGTCATTTGCATTTGAGTAGAAAAAGGGGTACTCAAACGTTCCCATAGGGCCTGTCTATCTTCTGTGGAATGACAGTCTCCAGGTGTGATTTGTAATTTTGGTACGGAAGAAAAGTGAGTTGTAATTCCAGTCCATTGTGGGTGTGACACAGGAGGCAGATGAGGCACTGTATCAATAGATGTTAGGAGGTCAACCGGTCGTTGAAAAGATTTAGGCGATGAGGGACTAATAGGTAGGAGAGCGTGTTCGAGGAGATCTGTCATGTTAAAAGAATGTGGTGATGTTAGTGTAAGAGATTTCTCGTCTAAGGATGTCAAAAGGAGTGGTGAGCCTTCCTCTTGTGTAGCAAGAGTGGTAGAAGGGGACGTTTGGGAAATAGATAAATTAGATAGCATCCGCTCACAGTCTTGTAGGGATGTGGTGTAAGAAGACTCATTGATGGGAAGGGAAGCCTGGGCAGTTAACTCTTCTATGGGTAAAGGAACGATTTCGCTTTGGCTTGATGGTGGTAAAGGAGGTTCGGGCTCCTGTGTTAGTGAAGAGGTCTGATTCAAAATTTTCTCGATAGAGGCTTTTGGCTGAGAATCGAAGACTGCATGGATCTCATGAACACTCTCCTCAGCTAAGATATCTTGGTTCACGTTGCTGCTGGACGAGTGATTCGGGAATGGCTTGTTGAAAATTTTCAGATTTCGGTTAGCAGGGGCGTTAGGATTATCGAGTGTTATATCCCCTGCGTCAACCATTTCCTGCACTATGTTTTTCAACATCTTGCAGTTTTCATGACTATGTCCTTTTACGCGGTGAAAGTTACAAAAGTCATTTTCTTTGTACCAGGAAGGTATTGCGCGGGTGGAGTCAAACCCAGAGTGAGGTTTAACAGGGGGCAAGGTGATAGCCCCAGCTTTGAGCAATTTCTCCAATATCACACCATAGGTTTCTCCCAAGGGAGTGTAGCTGATGGGTTCGGCTTTGTATTTATAGGTGGTTTTTGGTGGAGTATTGGACGGTGGTTGGGATTTGACCATCACCGCGTGGACAGCTCCTTTTGATTTAGAAGAGGTGGACGCGTGAGGAGTGGTGGTATTTGGTTTATTGGTAGAATCAGGAGTTCGGAAAGTGGAGTTCTTGTTGCGCAACCGCAATTTCTCTTCCTCTAAGGCTCGAATTTCTAATTTTCGAGCCATAGTAAAGGCCTCGTCGAATGTACGGAAAGTTTGAATTTGGAGGGTAGGGGAGATGTGCTTAGCGCAGGCCCGCGTAAACAGTTCGATAAGTTCGGTTTGAGGCAAGGCATACGTAAGTTGGTTGATAAGGCCCCGCCATCGTCCAACGAAATCTGCGATAGATTCGTCTTCGAATTGTCGGATGGCATAGAGGTCAGTGATAGATACTTTCTTGGCGATGTTAATGGAGAAATGATCCAAGAAAGATTGGGCTAGTTGGTTAAAAGAGAAGATTGAGTGCTGGGTTAAAGCACTGTACCACTCCAAGGCAGGCCCTGATAAGGACATGGGAAAGGTGCGGAGTAACAAGGCATCATCATGGGCAATCAAATAACAAGCATGTCTAAATGATCGCAAGTGTTGTTGAGGATCCTCTTTACTGTTAAAACGAGTAAACTTTGGCAACTCCCATTGAGGAGGATATGAATGAAGGGGGACAGAAGGGTGAATGGGCTCCCGACAAACTTGCTCGTATGTCAAGGCGCTACGACTTCCTGAAACGGAAGCCTCCAGGTTTTGCATTTTGTCCATCATTTGCTTGATGAAATCTGTGGTTGGATGAGATGATGGTGCCACAGAATAGGGATGTCCCATATAAGGTGTTGAGGTTACTGGATACGTGTATGGGAATGAAAAGGTAGGCGGAGCTTGAGAAGGAAAGCTCGTTTGAATAGGTGGCAGAGAGTAAGTCATGAATGGAGTGGTCTGAAAAAGAGATGAGATAGGGGCAGTTGGTGGTAGCGATACGTGGGGTCCAAGGTTAACCAAAGGAAAGCTAATCGGGGTCGTATGAACCTCTGAAGCTGTCGGATTGGGAGACGGGGCTAGTGATGCAGGAAGTAAGGTATTGTTATCAGGAGGAGTGGGAGCTAAATGAGCAGCTATACTAATAGGCATGCCCATAAGGAGCTGACCATCAGGCGTACGGTCAGGGGTATGAGACAAATAGTATTGTACAGCGCTGGGATTAGCATCCAGAAATTTGGCAAAGTCCTTGTCTCCTACAGGAATTTGGGGGATCTCACTGGTGTCCGTAGGGTTCCCTATAGAATGTGAAGGGGGTGATTCAGGCAAAGACACAGAGCAGGCATGTGAAACCATGGCGGCGGCTTGCTTCCGAGTGATGACAACCATAGACTAGAACACACAGGAAAGTTTCAATCTATCAAGAACAAAAACAACCTCTGAATGGTGAATTTGACAAGCTGCTGGTTTGTCAGGGGCTGATGAAGACAGTAACCGATATCGGTTTAGTAACCGGTGTCGGTCACAGCTCAAACGACGTCGGTCCCTTAACCGATGGCGGTGTCAAAAGTCTAGGATAAGAAGATATAAAAGGCTGCTGATTTGATTTAGCAACGTTGAGTATGTTTAGCAACTTATTGATCACAGAAGACAAAGTATGACAGAGAAAACAGGATTTGAAAACAAGCAAGAGGCACACGCAAATCTAGAGACTAACCCTAGGGTTAATTTTAGTTATCGTGGGCTTATGCCTTTAGACGTAGAATGATGTCAGAATCCTAAACAACAAGACCTAGGGGAAATGTCAAGTTTGTTTTGGCTTATAAGGTTACCTCAATCGGGCGGAGGAATACCGCGGAAAAGGGGGGATGTTTGAGCTGTTGTGTTAATTGTGAAGTGATTCGGTATGTGTTGTGCAGTGAAACTAAGGTTAATTTCCTGTCAATACCGTGGATATCACCCCCACGTGTACGACCTGTTACTTAATCTATGTTCACTAGAATTGGAGAACAACAAGCAGGAATGCAATGCACGTGTTTTATATCCAAATCGAAAATTATATTCGATGAAGCAAGAGAGATGACTTTCACTAATGCGAAACCAGGAAAGCAAGACAAATTCTTTACTAAATATATAACAAAAACAGCAACAGCAAATATGCTTCCTAAAATGAAAATAAGCAAGAGAAAGAAACCCAAAATGGGTCCCACCGGGCGTGCCAAAATGTTTCACTCGGAAAATGCTTCGTTCCTTATAGAAACAGATAAGGTTAGGGTTAGGAGGAATACCTGTAGGATGTCGAGATGATGTGCGCGTACCGTAGAGAAAGATCAGGTTGACTGCGGAGAACTCCTTTTTGTCTGGGAAGGACTACCTGCAAATAAGAACACAAGACCACAAGATTTGATTAAACAATAAATGAGGAAACTGCCTTGGGCCCAGGAAATGTAAAACTTCCTTTCGAAGGTGGTCAGTTTCCCTGCTAACGTGAATTAACACAAAAGACTGTAAAATATCAATTAAATTGCTTGGCTGAACTGGGTAGGGGAAAGGCTGTTTTTCCTGGTTTTTGATCAAAGGAACCGATGCCGGTTACCTATAACCGATGCCGGTTACTGATAACCGATACCGGTGGGTTCTAGGATCTTCTGGGCTGGTTGTGGAGTTTGTAATGGCTGGTTTTTGGATAGTTTTTAGGAAATGGGATGGTTAGAAACAAAAGAATGACAGCTAGAGGCAATGGTACGTTGGATAATGGATTCAGAAACGGATTTGGGAGGACTGTAATTCCAAAAGCATAAGAAATGTTATAATGGAGGACATGCAAGATGTAACTTACTGGTTTTGATGAAGGTGCAAGTTGATCTCCTTTGCTGTAAACACGTCTAATATTTTCACTCGTCTCTGCTTGGTCAAGTGAAGATCTGGACTCTGTTCCTCGTTCGCAATGCCCTCGCTTGATCCAGAAATCCTTTGACTGATCTCCCAAAATGAAATTCCGATCCGTTGTTTTGGTTTGGGGAGCCCATTTACAGGGAACCGATGGCGGTTGCGTAACCGACGGCGGTCGAGTAGGAACCGGCATCGGTAAGGAAAAAGTAGGCTATTTTTACTAAAATAGCCCACCTTCCCTGCTTTTCTCCCGAGAGATCAGTTGCGGGCTTGGTCAAGTGGCTAGAAGGTCGGCTTTTGGTGCGAGTAAGGAGGCATTAGTTATGGATGTGAGTCTAGACCAAGTCATGGGTCTTAATTAGCTTAGTTTAGGGTTAGGGCTAGGTCATGATGAGGTGGCAAGGTGAGGTGGCGGGTAAGGTGATGTGGATTTATCAATTACAAGGTAATTAATAAATGATTGTGTAAAGTTTAGGTAATGAGGTTAGGTTGCGAAATGGGATGCGGGTCACAAGGGGTCGTGAGACACGAATTTGTCCTGCTAAATGGGGGATGTTATTATCCAAAAAATGGGCAGATAGTGTGGGTGGAAGTGTGCAAATGGACATGTATTATGCCACCATACCAATTGAGGGCAGCCTTGTGAAGTTGTATGGCGAGAAGAAAATGTTACATCTGATTGAGGATCCCAATAATGCTTCTTATGAAGTATTATACACATAAATTGATGTTGATAACTTTGTTGGCTATGCTGATAGTAAAGAGCAAAAATTTGAGGAGTGCAAGTATCCTAAATAAGTAGGTTCTCCTTGGACTTTGATGTTTGATGGGGCTTGTTCTAAGTTTGGTAATGGTGCTGGTATTGTCTTGATATCTCCAAGCCAGGAAGATTTTGTTTTTTCTTCTAAAATCAATTTTGAGTGTACAAACAATATCGCAGAGTATGAAGCATTGTTATTGGGTTTAAGGATTGCTTGGAAATATGGTGTCAGGGATATCATTGTTAAAGGGGATTTAGAATTGATAGTCAAACAAGTTAGAAAGTTGTATGCAACAAAGAATCTGAGAATGAAGCAATATAAGCATGTAGTTTGGGATTTCATTGAAATGTTTGACTCTTTCAATATAATACATCACGATAGGAAATACAATACTATAGCAGACAAATTAGCAGTATTGGAATCTAGGTTTGAAAATGGTACAATGTCTTCATATTATGAATATTATATTGAAATATTAACTAGGTCATCTGTCCCTAACAATATCAAGCATTGGCAAGTATTTGAAGATGATGCCCAGGTCCAAAGGTTTTTGCAAAATAAAGGAGAATTTTCCAATCAAAGTATAGACTGGGAACCAATGGTTTGTGCAGCTGAAGGGAAGGATACCTTATTTGGTAAGGACATTATTCAGCTGAAGACTAATATTATTTCCAGAGGGTTGGTTGCACTAGAATTAATTTTTGATAATGCTGACTGCATTGTCAATAGACACATGTCAGCCTCGAGGGATGTTGAAGAACATAATCTAGGAACAAAGGAGAAACCACGGAAGATATGGTTGGGTTGCAATTTGAACAAGGAAGAAAAGCAGTCATATGTCCAAATGTTAAAAAATTACCAGGCCTGCTTAGCATGGTCATATTCAGAACTGAAAGGATATCGGGAAGATATTTTTCAGCATGAAATTCCCCTGGAAGCTAATGCCAAGCCGTTTAGGCAGAAACAAAGGCCGATCAATCCACTCCTTTCCCTAAAAATGCAAGAGGAGTTGAAAAAGTTAAGGGATGGGGGAATTATACAGCCTATAAGGTACTCCTCATGGGTAGAAAACCTGGTACCGGTTCGAAAGAAGAATGGGGACATAAGGTTGTGTGTGGAATTTAGAAACTTAAATAAGGCATCTATAAATGATAACTACCCTATGCCGAATATGGATAATATGTTACAATTGGTTACTGGTTCGGAATTGTTATCCACTTTGGATGGTTTTTCTGGATATAACCAAGTGGTTGTGAAGCAGTCAGAGAGAATCAAGACTACCTTTACCACTCCATGGGGAACCTATGTGTATGTCAGAATGCCTTTTGGTCTTATGAATGCTGAAGCCACTTTCAAAAGAGCAATGGATGTAGCTTTCTCTGGATACATAAATTATTTCATTGTTGTGTATCAGGATGATGTGACAATTTTCTCCAGGAAAAGAAGTGACCACCTGTAACACTTGGAAAATATGTTAAGATGCAGGGAATATGGTATCTCACTGAATCCTAAGAAGTGCCATTTTGGGGTTCAGAAAGCAAAGCTGCTTGGACACATTGTGTCAAAAGAAGGGGTGATGATTGATCCTGAACGAGTGGAAGCTATTAGCAAAGTTCCCATTCCAAGAACCAAAAAGGGAATCCAATCCTTTTTCAGGTAAATAAATTTTATTAGGAGATTCATTTCCAACTTTGCTTAACTAACTATCCCAATCACTATCATGCTAAAGAAGGATCAAAGTATCAAATGGGAAGAAGCAGTTGTTCAAGATTTTACTGGGATCAAAGAGGCATTGAAGAATTCTCCTATTTTGGAAGCTCTTGATTATAAGAAGGCTTTTCAAATGTTTTCCTTTGCTTCAGAAAATACTATTGCATCAGTGTTGTTACAGAAGAATGATGAAGGAGCTGAAAGACCAATTGCCTTTTTCAGTAACACATTACAAGGAGCTGAATTAAAATATACTATCATGGAGAATCAGACATTTAATTTGGTAAAAGCAACAAAGGTCTTCAGGACATATATTCTAAGTTCTAAATTCATAGCTTATATTCCCCACACCATGGTTAAGGATATCCTATCAAAAATGAAAGTTTCAAGCAAGAAATGCCGATCGGTAAATAAGTTGCAGGAGTATGATATGGATATCCAAACTACAAAATTGGTCAAAGGTCTGGGCCTAGCAAAGCTTATGGCAGAGAGAAACCTGCAAACAGTTGAGGTAAATGAAGTTGAAGAAGAAAGGTTGAATATCCTTGAAAAATTGATAAATTCTGAATGGTACAAGGATATTATTTTAAATTCTGAAGGGAGTTCTCTTAAGATGTATCACTGAGGATGAAGCATAGGGGGTTCATTAGTTAGGAAATATCCTAACACGTGGGTTCATATTGAGGTAATTAAAATTAATAAAATTCCAGTCAATATACCAGTAGACATGATGGGGTTAAAGGGCTTACTCTATTCTTATTTTGAATCAAATATTGGGGGTCGGTTAGAGAGGTGGGCCAAAGGAAAGGGAGGTTTAATTTTAATATAAAACTAAAATATTTGAATCCTAGTTTCTAAAATTAAATACCTTAAAATTTCAAAAAGAGTGTGGTCATAAATTAAATTATAATCTCATTTTCAATAAAGAAATATCAATTAAGGAAATAATAAGATAATAGAAAACTAGGATTGAGTATGATTTTCAACAGAAGTGATATTATTTTACCATCTTAATTATTTGAAGAACTATTGATAAATAATTAAAGATTAACATTTATAATGTGATTGGTAATAGGTCTTAGATGGATTCAACCTATGAGAGGAAATGCATATTTATAATTTTTTTAGCGAGACATATGATTTATTTTCCGTTTAATATATTAGGGTAGTGTTATCTCTCGAAAGTGCACCCTGTAGAGAGATGGCAGCAAGTTTTCTAAGCTTATAAAATTGATCTCTCTCTTTCATAGATATAATGGAAATACCTTTCTGTGTGTTATGTTTGTGGAGCCTATTTTAATGTTAGAGTGTGGTACACCTTCTATGTGTTACACTTGGGTATTTTTTTCGGCGGTCAGCGGGTCAGGGGGGTTCGGGGGTGAAGCCCCTAAAGCAAATTTTCATGGGTGGTTTATTAACACATGGGTAATGGGTAACCGTTATGTGTTGTTTTTGGGCCCATGGTTTTCCGGTACCCATTGTTTTGATAGCCACAGTTTTTTGCCCATGGTTTTGATACCCACAGTTTTTACCCATGGTTTTGATACCCATGGTTTTGTATCATATGAAGATTTATATGGTCTACATATGATAAATACAAGAAATGCATTGCAGATGTGCTTTGAATTTGAGTGTGAATTCTGTAGAGTTTGTTGAGCATAGCTATAAAAGGATCTGGGTATTGTATTGAGAGAGTTGAGGCTTGTAATAAAATTTGAGCAAGTGATTCTTGGTGGAAGTAGCCCAAATTGGGTGAACCACGTTAAATATTGTCCCTCTGTGTTGTGTTATTTATTCTGCACATTTATTTGAGATCTATAATATTTTATGCATATTAGTTTCTACTATTGCGATTCTATAAGGGATTATTCCGCATATTTTATCTCTTATTTCCTATCACTGTGGGTATACCTATTTTGAGGTAGTCTCCAGTATCAAGGCTAGTTCCTTATTGATGTATCCTAAAATTGATTTATGGAGTTGAGGGTAAAAGATGACTGTAAAAGATTTAAACTGGGGTGATACACAAAATGTGTATGAGGGCTTTGACTGAGTATATGTACAACTAAAATGTGAAAGGATTCTTAATGCATGAACCAACAATTTTCTACAAATATTAAGGGTAAACACTTTGGTGTATTGAGGGAAAATATCACAATAATACTGCTAAGTTAAACATACACATTAACATCTTGCAGAAATTACTGAATTTGCAACAGTGTAAGATAATTAACCAGGGAATTTACATTCACAAGACTAATGGAAACATACACAAGACTAGAAATAATTAGAAAGGCATACAATATTTCACGTTCAGAGAAAAAACTGGTAGAAATTGCTTCAGTACTCCTATATCCAAAAATTCCTCCTTTCTGCTTTGTCAAAGCACACAATATATAACAAAAATAATTTACCCATCCTTCTTAAAAATAGACTAAGGCTTATACTCACCCATGCATCCTATTTTTATCCTTTGTCTATTAATAAATAAAGGAAAAAATAGAACATGCAATTACAAATAGACATTAATAGCCTTTGGTTACATTACAGTCAAACTGCAGTTGACTATTCTATTTTTAAGAAAACTGGGTGAATAATGCTAATAATAAAGCTTGCTTGCTGAACAAGTCTCTTTCCTTGTGCATGTGAATTCGTCTTCTCATCTGTTTTGTCCCCTAGTGAAAGCATGCAAAAAATTAACCCCCTATTTGTGATCAAAACAATTACAATACTTGCAATATTTGCAAAATAATCCATCCACTCATCCACTTGATGGGGATCACCTCCATGTGTACATGTTCAACTTTTCCTCCGCAGTCTGTGGGGCCACCATTGAACTTGATCATTGATCTCCATTCGGTTTGGCCACCTTTGATGGAATTAGCACATTATCGTGTTTTAGATGTATATGGGGGTTACTTTTGTAAAAGACCGCCATGTCATACTCAGCCACCTTTGATTAAACACGACCATGTAATACTTGTTGGCTTTTTCATTTGGATAACACTTGATCATAGTTTATAACCCTTACCTTTTGGGTGATCATTGGTGAACATGATTTGGTTGGCACTTTACATTCTTTGAAGTTTGACTATAACTAATCCTTTTGACATTTCGAATGCAATGATTTTGTTTTAATCATGGGGCTAGCCCCCTCGTGATGATGACTCACCCCTTCAATAGTTGGTTGGTGACATGAATAACTCAGGTAGAGTTTGCTTTGAGATTGGTGATCATTTTGTAATCGTTGATCTCTGTACTTTGAGATCTTAGGCCGTCAATCTTGGAACTGTAGTTAGGGTTTCGCCATCATTGAATGTTGTCAGTGGCATCTTACCTAGGTGGTTTGCATTGAATATTGGAGCTCGATCTTCAGCCCTTGATCTTCATACTTTTTGAATTTTGATCATTTGATTACTAACTCTGGGTGAGTTAGGTTAAGTTCTAGTTGAAGTGGGTTTAAAGGTACCCGAGCTCTATCCTTTGGTCATTCCTTTGCTCGCAGAGAGTGGTGAAACCCTAAGAAAATTTTTGTTGTTCCGCCATTTGCTATGTATTGAGATCGATTCAGTTCCCATTTTTGGTCTTCTGATCCTTCGAGCATCTGTATTTCTTGACTTTTTCTCTATTGGAGTTTTCTGAGCAAGACCAGTTTGGATGTCTGCCGCCATGGTTGAAAATTTTGAGCTTGGTTTTGCGTTATTCTTGGTATCTGTGAGTTGGCCTTTTATGTGGCCACCATTTCTATTCTTTTTGAGAAATGGTTTTGATTCGAGCTTGCATATTTTTTGCACTTCTAGCCTTTTGTGCTATCTGGGATGGAATAAGGTAAGGCCATTATTTCTGTTTGAACTCCAAAACCGTTCTTTCTTCATCCTTTTATTCGAAATACACTGATACTTCATCTTTTACATTTCTTCTACGATTTTGAGGTGATAATGGTCATTTGAGTTGGAAACTCTTTCTGGGCTTCCATTACTTCCTCTGCAACTCAAGGGTTTGAATAAAACACTTCGAAACAGTAAGTTCTTAACCATTTTGTTTTACGGGTTTTTCGTAAAACTTTTGAAAAGGAAGCAATGTTGTAGTTTGTGAAATATTTTTGATATCTATCTTCAAAACTTAAAACCTTCCTTGTTTGGCATTGCAATATTTCGAATGGTTTTTGTTCTAAATTATGAATATGAAGCTTTTTTGTTGAAGGGTTTTATCTATTCGTGAATTCTTTGCCTTAAATTCCAGATCTAGACGTTTCTTGATTTGGGTATTCATGTTTTAAGTTCGAGACTTCTCCTTTCATGTTGGTGTCTCTGTTATTGACCTCTGCCCGAGCTTTTCTTAGATTTGAAACTTCGTCGTTTTTGCCATTTGATTTTCCAGACATTGATAATAAGCTCCCTTCTGCATCTTCTCTATGATTTCTTGCTACTCATTAATGGGTCTTCATTCATTGACAAGATTTGTGCTTTCCGAGACATAGATACTTGTAGATCTGTGTTTTCGTAAGACATTCAACTGCAAATGTGGTCCTGATTTGTGAGTTCAAAAACACAGTCATTATGGAATTCTCCTTATTAGAGCCCTTTCTGAAATTTAGACCTGTAACTTTTATTCCTCCCCAAATCTGGGTTCTGCATTATTTTGTCGGCACATTCCTGAGAAGGGTTTCCATAATTTAATATCACAGGATAATCTGTGCATTTATTCTTTTGTGCAATTTTATTTGCTTTTCTATGGAGATAACATGGAGTTTTGACTGAAAAATTGGGCTGCCATGAATGTTTCTTTGAGCTTTACTATATGATTGTATTGTATATGATTAGCTTCTTCTGCCTTCTGAGCATATTTAGAGCCAAAATATACTTTGTGCTTTGTAAATCAAAAACTCCTTTATGTCTTGTATATTCGCACTTGAAGTATTTGATGATGTTCATAGCAAGGTGATTGTGGGTTTTGTTGTATCATGCTTATTTATTTGTGAGCTTCGAATGACATAATTGTACTTTGATTCTTACTTTTTCAAAAATGGATTATGCTTTGATATGAATTTGTACCTATGTTGTAGAATTTTTCCTCTTTGGTTCACTGGGTTGTAATTCAATCTGTAGCATAATTATCTGTAGGCTATAAGCGGTCTTATTTCCGTGTAAAGACTAATCATTTGAGTATGAATTGTGCTCACTGAGTTCATAGTGTTACAATTGTATGCTTTATAAGAGACATTCTGTTTCCTTGAAATTAGTTAGCCTAAATTTGATAACGTTTGTAACTAAAATGATTTGTCTGATCTTTGCATTCTTTTATATCTCTCTCTTCAGTTCACCTTCTGAAATGATCCCTTGTGACCTGTAGTTGCATTCTTTGATTTTGAAGTTGATTCTGTCACTTTTTTGAAATACTATAATCTTGTTTCTTTTACTTAGATGCCTTATTTCTCTGATAGTAGTATTTTTGGAATGCTATAAAATTTGAAATGTCGATTTTTCATGGCGAATCCCTAGCAATTTTTTTCCAGAATTCTCTCTTCCTTCCTTTTTCAGCTATAGTAGTTGTATTTTCTAATTCGAAATACAAAATCTAACACTATTATGTTGAAGTTGATTTGTTTTTGGAGACTGAAACATAATAATTGTTATCTTGGTCATGACATGTTTTTATGCTTTTCTATATCACTTACTTGATTTACATAAATCTTTTAAAGCATGTATTAGTTAAAAACAACATGATGGAAAGATGTAAATGTCCATTTTATATGATGAAGCCCTATCAAAATTTTCCCAGAATCTTCTTTCTCATCCTGTTTCAGCTATAAACCTTTCTTTCCAGTTAACTTTAGCTTCTTGAAATCTAATTCTTCTTCTTTATTTGCAATCCAAAACATGCACTTATGACTTATCTATTTCTTCTTGGCTGCAACATGTACCTGCACACTTAAGAATATAGTTAGAAAAATACTTAGGCTTTTTGGCCTATCTTATGTCCATGGTTTTTTCTGTTTTCTTTTCTCTTTCTTCTTTCTGAGTGAGTAAAACATGTATGCAGTTTGATTTTCAAGTAAACTATATCTCCTATTGTTAAGAGATTCATATGCATGAATTAGAACAATATAGGAATATGGATTGATCCCTGAGCTCGTAACTGATAGTTCTCTCTTTCTTTCTTTTTAGGTACAATGCTTTCAGCAACGAAGATGAAGAAGGAGCAAAGCTGGACATGGAGATGTCTCAACCAAAGAAGAAAACCCCCAAGGTAATGATGGGTTCAATTATACTCCTTTATTTTCTCTTTCATGCATGTGTACTTCTTATTTCAGTAGTTATAATTTATTTTTCAGTTACATCCCATGACATGTGTGGGAAACATTTGAAAATTCCTTATGAATAAAACATTGAATTCTAAAATTGAGTTGTGTATTTTTTTCTACATTTCAGCTTTTTGTATAGATTGTATGATGAACTAAACAACTCAGTAATATAATTGAATGTCTTAATCACGAAGGAGAGAACGTTAAAGAAAACCTGTAACATCCAGTAATGAACTCTAATTTCTATAATCTGCACTTATGTTTGCTGTCCTAAAACTCAACATTTCACCTATTTTGAAATTGAATGTCTTTATCAAGACAACACAGCTGTCCTTCAGGGCCTTGTATTATTTTTCTAAAGATAGTCATGAAATTGCAGAATATGTGATCTGTTAAGTTTTGTAACAGCACACATAGTTGTAGATTTAATGTAATCATTAACTAATGCAACAGTAATAATATATCTGAAAAAAATCCCCCTAGCTTAGGTATACTTCACCAATGCTATCCATTGTAACGAAGTTTCGAGTTGCCCATTTTTGCACAAGTGCAAAAATTCTCAATAGGTAGAAATAAAAAGGGATAAATAAAATTGTAATTAAAAAATAGGTAAGGTACGTGGAAAAAATAGGGGGTATTTTCATTCTAATAATATAACATGAGGGGGTATTATCAATTGAATAATTAGAGGTAAAAACTAGAATTAAGGGTATTATTTAATGCACTTTGAACACACATGCTATACCATACTTTTACTAAGTGAACCTCCCGTGGGATGAAGCCCCTAAAATAATTGTTGATTTCTATGGAGGAGTTTGTGGGGGGCATTTTGCTGGAAGAGTCACAACTCATAAGATCTTGAGGGATAGTTACTGGTGGTCGACTCTTTTCAAAGATGCAACTTTTTTGGTTAGGAAGTGTGAAATTTGTCAATGCTTTTCAAGAAGATTCAAAGCTTCAAGCTCCCTCCCTTTGTATCTTGTATCAATTGAAGCCCCATTTAAGCTATGGGGAATGGACTTCATTGGTGAGATTTCAGATTCCTCAAGTATAGGCCATAAGTGGATTTTAGTAGCCACTGATTACTTCACCAAGTGGGTGGAGGAAATCCCCACCAAGAAGGCAACTCATCAAATTGTCATGGATTTCATTATGGATCATATCATTTAGGTTTGGAGTTCCTGCTAAAATAGTTGCTAATAATTCCATGAAATTTCGAGCTAAACCTTTGGTGGCCATGTATCATGAATATGAGATCAATTTAACATATGCTTCCAATAACAATTCCCAAGGAAATGGACAAGCAGAATCCAACAATAAAAATTAGCTGAAGATAATCAGAAGAACCTTGGAGTTAAACAAAAGGAGGTGGGGTGAGTAGTTGAAGTTTGTTGTTTGGGCTGATAGAATCAATGTTAAAAGAGATAATGGAAAGAGTCCATTTGAGTTGGTGTATGGAACTCAAGCTCTACTTCCCCTGCATATGCAATTATATTCATATCAATTTATTCAACAACTAGAGGATCAAGAGGTTAGTCCAAATGATGCACGTATTAATCAAATTTTTGAATTAGATAAAGAGAGAAGAGCATCCCATCAAAGATGTGAAGTTCAAGGAGAAATTGAAGAAATTATTTGATAAAAAGGTAACTCCAAGAGCTTTCAGTGTGGGAGATCTTGTGCTATTGTGGGATAGAAGACATGAGGATAAGGGAAAGCATGGAAAGTTTGATGCATTATGGATGGGCCCTTATTCTATTGACATTCGGATCAATGAGCACACCTTTTTCTTAAAAGACATAGATGGGGAATTGCTTAAGTTTCCTATTAATGGTAGGCACTTGAAACCTTGACTGATTTCTTAGAATCAAGGTGTGCATCATTGTACAGTGTATAGTCCTTTGGTTCCGTTCTATTTTCATGTTTTTTAATTTGGGTTTGTCCCAGTCCTTGGCGGCCAATTTTTGTTGATTTATCAGTTTGTTCCTGGAGGGTTGGCTCTTGACTCTGTTGCCCAATGGATTTTTGGCACTTGGTCTACTGTTTGTTCTTATGACACTCGCTGGGAGTGCCCATCCTCAAGTCGGAGCTGATTTTGGTGCTCGATTTGACCTCGCCCTGTTTTGTTTAAAAATTTCCCAGTCTGTGTGGTCTGAAGTTTTTTTTATCTCCTCGAATGGATGCATGAAAACTTTCTCCTTCATTTATATGTCATTGTTAATCTATTTCTATGATCGTGGATTGCTTTGAGCCATGTATTATTTGCAAATTCTCTATCCTTGAAGAAAAATCCAAATTCTAGGTGCAAATGTTGAGGTTTCCTCTGCATTTTATTGTTCGACGGTCATGTTTTTCCCATCAAATTTTATCTCAGCGTTGACTGATGCGTGGTGTCCTTTGATTGGTTGCGGCATGACAGATCAATTCGATGAACTTGTCACTTTTGGTACATTTGCAAAAAGATTGAATTAGTCTCGTGGCTCCGTTGATTTATAATTGGCTGTTTGAAATTATGAAGTGGCAGAGCAAATCTCTCATTTTTGCCCCGAAGAGGACACATGACCGCTTTTAAGTCAAAAATGGGAAGGCAGATCATCGGGTTACTTTAAAGTATTTTGGATTTATTTTGTAAAAGGAGTAAAGTTATAAAGTGAACCGCGACTCCGCTGGGGACCAGAGAAGGACATGTGGTGGTTTGAAAAGTCAAAGTAGAGTGGAGGATCAGTGGAGCACTTTGAAGTTTTGGCCTTTTTGTGAAAAGGAGCAAAGTTATAAAATGAGTTGCGACTCCGCGGGGGACCAATTAATGTCATATGTTTGAGTCAGCATTGAAAATTCAAAGCGGGGAGGCGGGTCACCGGAGGTTTTTGGAACTTTTAGCTTTATTATGAAAAAGGAATAAAGTATAAAAGTGAAGCGAGGCCCCGCTAGAGATCAGTTAAAGCCTACATTGAAAATTCAAAGTGGGGAGGTGGGTCGTTGGGGAAATTTGAGAAATTTAGATTTGTTTTGTAAATGAAGTAAAGTTATAAAATGAAGCACGACCTCGCTGGGGCCCACATCAAAAGATAAAAGTGAGAGGGTAGATCGCCGAGGAAACTTGGGAATTTCAGCCTTTTTGTAAAAAGAGGTAAAGTTGTAAAAGTGAGCCGCAACTCCGTCGACGCCCAGGTTTATCCACGTGTTGAGCCCATTTTTCAAGGGTGGAGGGGCGGGGCAAAATGTCAAAAATGCACATTTTCTTTAAAATTCATAAAATGCAAAAAGTGCCCCCAGGCCCGTTTTGGCTCAAATATTTTCCACGTGGATGGCTCAAATTTGAAGTTGTGAAGGGCATAATCAACAAATGTGGTGTGATGCATCTAGTTTTGCCACCATTAATGCTCCAAGATTTCAGGAGATGTGAATACGCATCATTTTTCATTGTTAATATGATGATCTCTTCTAGTTTTTGTCAGCAAATTTAAATTTAATTGTTGTGGAGCTCGATTTGTAAATCTAATAGGTGCAAAAGTTGAAGTTTTGAAATAGAATTTCTCGGTCACCTGTAAAAAAATTTCAGATCCAGCAGAGAAAATTGTAGAGGAAAGAATGAGAAGAATGATGCTACAGGTGTGAAAGATGAAGAACATGCTACCAAAAGCGATGACCAGATGTCCCAGTTAAAGAAATTGGTGAAAATATCTGAAAAGATTCACCTTTTGAGCACTTGGTGGCTTTTGAGTGTAAATTTGTTAAACATCGCTTTCTGGAGAAAATATGTAACAAAAAAAGTATTCCACATTATATTCTTGGGGGGAAAGGCTTTGATGTAAAATGAGTGCTATAAAAGGCATGATTGAGTTATGCGAATGGTTGGGGGTTAATGTTTATGAGAAAATTTGAGAAATCCCATCTTCATGAGAGACCATCTGAGAAACTTGTTAATCTCTTGTGTTTTAGATTTGATCACGTCAAGAATGGTTGCAAGTGTACAACCATTGACAAGCTTTGAGATTGTTCAAGAAACTTTCCCTTGCTGATAAATCTAATAGATCTTGGATTAATATGTGTTGATCTTGGGAAAAATTATGTGTGCTTTTATTTCAGAATTTTTTCAAATAGTTTTTCTTATTCCTGTTGCAGTGTTATGTTAAAATCTTTATGAATCACACAATATCTTATCCCTTTGATGGTATAGTGGTATTTACAATTTCATTATGAGAAGAGGTTTCATCTTGTAATGAAATAAAAAATTTAAAATCACTTTACTCTCACTTGTTGACAAAGATTGTTTGTAAGTCTATGAGTGTATCTTAGGTGTGATGAACCAGGGATTTATAATGTTTAATTGAGTCTTTAACTCGAGCCTTCGTGTTGAATTATTGAAGAGTGTGTGAAACCGTGTAGATCTGGGCCTCCATTGATGCACACCTTCTGGTTGAAGGAATATTTTGGCTATTCTGAAGCATTTTGTTGTGAGTTTTTCCAATTATTGTAAAGGTTCTCAAAGATTTGGTGAAATTAAATTTATCCTTCTTAACCTCCCACCAAAAATTTCTCAAACAATGAATCCTACATGAACTATCCATGTTTGTACTGTGTATCCAAAAATGAAAAAATTCCATTGCCAAAATATGTAGAAACAAACAGGTCTTGAATATTGTCTTTAGTAACCTAGACCTTGTTTAGAAAATATCTCCATCTTCTAGAAGTGACAAATAGTGAGAGTTAGATTGTGGTGTATTGATCATATTTTCCCAAGGTTTTCTTTAAAAATTATGCAAAGAAGGATCTCTTGATGTCCTTCACCAACAGAGGTTACAAAACAGGTCCTCTCACCCTGGTTGAAGGCACAACCTAAAGTAGCGAGGGTAGATCACACCCTTATGAAGGTGCTATCCATTTCTCCAACGCTTAAGTGACAAAGAGCTAGCTGAATCACCTCCCCAGCTACAAAACGACATATATCAGGATTTGTTTGTCTCTGAGTATCTTGTTAAATATGTGATTCTACTCGGCTTTCCAAGGGAGAATCAATTTGGATACCAACACCAAGGATAACTCAATCACTATAGAAATAAAATCCTGGGATATAGTGAAATAAAACCGATAGACATATACATGGCCCTCATTCAAAGTTTTAGCCACCTCAGTGCTTAGATCTTCATTAAAACCATAAAAATTTAATTCATCAAAATTTCCTTTTCCAACAACTCAGAAGCTTCCTACGACATTTGAGAAATCATGCATGGCTCTGTTCTGAAAAGGTCACCTCCCGTATTGCAGGTGTAAAACTTCTTTCTCTTGTGACCTAACAACTTTCCATTCCACAATCTATTCAAAAAACTAATTTTACAAAATATGTTCAAGTAGCTCAAGATGATAAAGGATTATCCATGTCAATCCAATCTTTGGAGTTATTAGAAGTTATTTTTGGCATGATTCTAATATTCATTATTTCCAGAGACATCATCCTATAAGCCACATTATACTTAGTTTTCATCATTATATAGATATGTGATAGGGATCATAGTCCCCTTTCATAACATGAAATATTTGAGCTTCAAGATTGGGTGATTCTTCAACCACATTGAAGTCTATAGCCTTCACACCTTTGTTAGCAAAAATATCATCCAATCTATTTACTTCATGATAAATATGTTGGAATGATATTTTAGTGAACGAAGACATTTTCCTTTTTGCATTTTTAATAAAGTATTATATAGATAGAGAAGCTAAGTTTTTTACCATCATACAAGAGATGGTATTCAAAGAGTTCCCTTCCACAATTTATCATGAATTTTATCCAATAATTTCCCATGTTGGAGATCAGTTATATATTCATATAAGTCATTTGCATTTATTTCAAATAATCCATATTTTTAAATAAATGTATACCATTCAACACTACCAACAAATAGGGTATGTTCTTTACATTTTATACGAAATAAATGTTAATGTTTCATTAACTTAATAAAAAATTTCCCACAGATATATTATAGTTATATACATATTTTCCAAAGAAATTGTGACTATAACGTTTGAAAAAACAATGTTATCATGCTTTATAGATGCCCATGTCTAGTTTAAAAACCCCCATTTGGGGACATATTCGGAAGACTTGGATAACATTATAGAGTTTGGTGTTATAGATTGTTGATTAACTAAAATTGACCAGCTATGTAGTGTATGGGGATAGTTAATCTAAGCTATGAAAAACTATAATAAAGTAAATAAATACAATAAAGAAAGTATGTAAATGATCTATGTGACTCTGAAAAGAAAAATGCTAAGCCTAATGTGTAAGAAGGAAGAGGAAAGAACTCATATAAATAATAGATGCTCGCGAGACTGTGTCATTAAGTTGATTGGAAAATATGGAAGTAGGAACGACTATACAGGAGCTCCAAAAAGGATGGATCTGGATGATCTAGATAGATTGGAGCATCTAGAGAGGGACTGGGGTGCTTGTGGCTGCTCTTGTCTGTAATCTGGGTGCCTTGGTCTGCATAAAAATTCTTAAAGTCATCTTCACAAGTTCTACAGATGGTCTGAAACCCTCACTGTTTGTCGCATCAATTTCGTTATCCTGCACTGAATGTCATTGATAATACAAGATGTATAAAAGACTTGTAAAAGACCACAATAAGTATCAAACCCCTAAAAAAATAATTCAAATGAATGGGTAGGAATAACCTCATCTAACATAATATTGGGCTTACTAACTGAGCGTCGTACTACATTTCAGACCCAAATGTAGTTTTGTTAAGTGTGTGCATAATGTGCCCTAAGTTCTCTTATGTCAGTTGCACTTTGTGAAGTAACAAGTAATAACTAAATGTAGAAAAATGTAATAGCATATGCACATGGAATAGAATAGAATCCTTCCGTATGAAGTATGTGATGAAAATTTCCTAGCCTCGGGCCTTGATGATGGAGCTATGTGGATGTAAGTGATATCCAATGTAATAGATGGATGCAACTCTAGATGAGTGATAGTAGTGAATGATGTTAGGTCTCTCATTATGGTATCATAACTTTATATCGATAGGTTTCTCTTGATCTAATTTCATAATTAACCCCGAAAAGGCTGACCATAAGAAATATAAAGATTTTAAATAGATAGAAAGAGCCTAAAAAGTGGCGAGAAAGTGTAAAAAAGGATTGGGGCACCCCTAGTGGGACTAGGGTGCCCACAGGCACCCCAGTACTAATTTGGGTGCCTAAGTCAAGGCCAAAATAACACAAGATGATAGAAGATGACTGGGCATATGGGTACAAGAGGTTGGTATTGGAAAAATAAAATAAAATAAGATGGCCAAAAGACGGGGGTTGATTGATACTTTCTTCACTCAAGAACCTATTATCTCTCGAAAATACACCATGTAGAGAGATGGCTGTAGGTGTTCTAGGCTTGCAAAATTTATCTCTCTTTCGTAGATACAATGGAAACACCTCAGGTCTGTGGGTATACCTATTATGAGGTGAGTCTCTGGTATCAAGGCCAGTTCCTTATTGATGTATCCTAAACTGATTTTATGGGGTTAAGGGTAAAAGATGGCTGTAAAATGATTTAAAATTAAGGTGATACACTAGATTTGTATGAGGTTTTTGACCGAGTATATGCACAATTGATATGGAATGCATTTTTGATGCACAGGATAAATTTTTTTTGCAGATAATTAAGGGTAAACACTTAGATGTTTTGAGGGATAAAATCACAACATTATTGTTAAGCTACACATACACATTAATATCATGTAGAAATTACCGAATTTGCAACAAGGTAAGACGATTAATCAGTGAACTCACATTCACAAGATTAATGGAACATACACAAGACTGCAAATAATTGGAAAGACAAAAAATACTTCACATTCAGAGGGAAAAATTGGAAGAAATTGCTTCAGCACTCATGTACCTAAAAAAGTTCTCCTCATGTGCTTTGCCAAGGCACACAATATAAAATTATTTCCCACCCTTCCTAAAAATAGGCTAGAATTGTACTCGCCCATGCATCCTATTTTTATCCTTCATCTATTAATAAATAAAGGAATAAAAATAAAACATGCAAATAAAAAGAGGCACTAACAACCATCGGTTACAACTCAGTCAACTGCAGTCGACTGTTTTATTTTTAAGAAAGCATGAGTGATTAATTTGCTAAAAATAAGTTTTGCTTGATGAGCAAGTCTTCTTCCTTGTGCATGCAAATTCATCTTTTGGTCTATTTTGTCTTTTTACGAAGGCGTGCAACTTTATCCATTTGTAGTAATAATATTAGCACTTTCTAACCACGGTTGAATCCGGTGAACTCTGGAATCGAATTAAGGTGCAAAAGTATTGCAAATTTAATCATTTTTTGGTATTTTCATTATTGAGCTCCATTTGAGCTAGCAAATCTCTGCTAAATTTTTCCCGTGGCTGCTGTTATTGATTGTTGAAGCTTGACTGAAGGGTTTTCTATGAAGAACTCTGTATTTCATTACTTTGAAAAAGAGTCATCCACGTAGGACATATTTGAACTGAAAATGGGTCTAGAATATCTTTCTTTTTTGTTTCTGATAGAGATTGTGCATTTTAGACGCTTTGGCCTGCCCATCCACTTTTGATTCGGGCCCCACACATGTCTTTACCTGGTGCCAACGAGATCATGGTTTTCTTTTACAACTTTACTACCTTTTCAAAAATAGTTCAAAATTTTAAAATGCCCCGATGGCCCACCTTCCCGATTTTTACTTTTAATGCGAGCTCAAAACGTGGCTTTATTCGGTCTTCAGTGGAGTCGCAGGGAAGTTTTATAACTTTAACCTTTTTCCAAAAAGAGCTCAAATTTTCAAATTGCTTTGATGATCCACTTTTCCACTTTTAACTTTCGATGTGATTGAATTTCAATGCTTTTGACTGGGATCAGTGGAGTCACGGATTACTTTAAAACTTTACTCCTTTTCCAAAAGGTCCAAAGTTTCAAAGTTAGAAAATACTCCGGTGACTTGCCTTTAAATTTTGATAAAAAATTACCACGTGTCCTTTTGTGGGTCTGCGAGTTACTTTTATACTTTTATGCTTTACGTCAAAACAAAAATCAAATTTTCAAAATACTCCAGCGATCTGCCTCTCCATTTAAAAAAAAATAAAAATAACCAAGTTCCTTTCCCGGGCTGCGGCTCACTTTAAACTTTTACGCCTTTCGCCATAATGTTTTAAAATGCAAAAAGGGACTGTCTCTCTGCAACTTCATAGTTTGACTATCGAATTAGAATTCATCGGGCCACTGGACCAATTTAACATTTTTGCAAAATAATGAAAAAGTGATAAGTTCCCATAATGGACCCGTCACACCGCATCCAATCTTTTGGGTTTGCGTGGTAAAGGTTACTTGACCTATTTTTTGGCCTGACGCCATTGTTGAAGGCTTTCGAGCTCAGCTCTGCTGCAAAAAGAAAACTTTAGCGTTTCATTATTGCCATTTTTCCCTTTTGATACTGATACTTCATTATTTTTGGCATTATTTTGCAATTTCGTGGTTTCCTTGGAGATTTCGAGTTGAGACTCATTCTGGGTCCTCGTTTTCATTCCGAACTTTATGATTTTCGAGGGTTTAATAACCCCAACTTAATCGATGATTTCTTGATCCTTACCTTGATTTCTCAAAACCCATTGATGTTTTTTTCGATCAAATCTAGGATATGTACCTTTCTTCCTAAGATATTGCCACTTTGAAATTGATTCGAATGGGAATGAAACATTTATGAAATACTTGAATCTTCTTTAACTTGGATGGCACAAATCTCTGCTTTTGATCAACCCAGATCTGGGTATTCCTCCTTGGATATGGGTATTTCAAAACATTTTCACTCCATCCTTTTTCTTGAAGATGTGGATTTTGTGTTCTAAAACTGTAAATGCCTTCTCCACTGGTTTTTCTTCTTCTTGAGCTATTATTTGAAGTTGTGCTTTTCATTTTGAGATGTTCTTGAACTTGCAGCCTACAATATGATGTATGTATTTTGATATGGAGGGTGTAGCCCTGGAATTTTTTTTATAGACACCATAATGATCTCTTTGAGCTCTAAACTCTAAAATTTTTGTCTCCATAATATCTAATTCTTCCTGAATTTTCAAGCTTTGAGATGGATTCTTTTACATTATTCTCTGTATGAGTTTTGTGTATAAGGGTTTGTCCTTGTCAGCTCTTTTTGCTTCTGAAATCTCTCCATATTTGTAATATATTTTACCTACTAAGCTTCCCTGATTGATTTATCTAAAACATGTACTGTTATTTCTAAGTCTCTCCTTTGATCTGCACTGTAACTTCTTCTATGTCTAGAATGGCTACTGAACTTTGATTTGCTTTCTTCCTTCATACCAGTATATACTTGTGATTTATTTCAATCTTGATGTACCATAGGATAGAAGTCATTGAAAACTGCAACCTTTATCTAACAATGAAGACTGTAAGACATGCTTTTATATTCTTCTTTACTGCAACTTGTATCTACAGACTTAAGAAAATAGTTAGAAAATATTTAGGCTTTTTGGCCTCTCTTATGTTCCATGGTTTTTCATTTCTTCTCTCTCCTTATTTCTGAGTGAGTAAATCATGTATGCTTGAGCTCATAAAATGACAATTTTCCCCTTTTTTGTTTTCAGGTTAGGTCCATTTCACGAATGTTATCCATCATATAAAAAGTTTCGAGTTGCCCATTTTTACACAAGCACAAAAATTGTCAACGTTTTTGGTGATCCTACAGGGAAATATTCTTGATAGCTTGTAAACCAGTGCCTTGCTCTTGTCCATTGGGCATGGATTCTAAAACATGTAACCAAAATCTACCTTCCTGAAGGTCTAACCCTTCAAAACAAACTAAACCTGGGAAAGGATCTGGTGAACCAGATGACGTGCACGAATGCACTTTATTGAATTAAAAACTTTGCGATGTGCAGGAACTGCACTTATTGAAGGGGAAATCCTATTCTACCCTACTCTAATCAGCAATAATCGAAGCTAAACAAAACCTAAAACAGGTAGTGAAAAGTAGCTCCCCTTTCTGCAAAACTGAGACAATGAATTCAGCTTGCAAAACAAGTAACATGATAGAACTGAAAATGAGGTGTGTACCTTGAATTTGTTCCAAAACTCAGCCCAAAACATGAAGAATCTTTCTAATTGATCTACAAACTGTTATGAAGGGCTTTGAAACTAATTCTTGAGTAGCTGACGCTCATTCTGAGACTTTGATACAAGCATGAATTCTAGAATTGTTGTGGCATGTTGTGAACCAGTAAGATATCGAATAGGACATGGCCTCCAAATAGCTGAAAAGCTAATTTTCTTGCCTTGTACTGAAAAATGAATCTCCTTTCTTTCGATAACGAGCTCTTTCTGAAGCTATTTTGAAGGTTGTTCTGAGAGCTGATCTACCTCTATAAACTGTAGTATATTCTTTTCGACAATCTGAAACTGATATAAAAAAATTTCAGCCTCTTCAAGTTGTTGTATTTCATCGATCAGAAGATGATGAGATGGTTGTTCTACTTCTCTAAACTGTTTGAAAATATTTGTAGATTATTCAAACTGTTGTTCACCCTCTTCAATCTATTGATCCACTACTACCATGATTGACATTTCAGCAACACTTTCAAATTATTCCATTCTTTCCCTTCTTACAATGTTCTCTGAACATTTCATTTCCTCCTCAATCTAAAATTGATGCTCTCGAATACTTGCAGTACCATCTAATAGTCCTTGTGAAATGCTGCAAGTTCCTAATAACACTGTTATATCCATGCATGTAGCACAACGAGGATGTTCACACTGAAATGTTTGATCATGATCATTCTGAAATTGATATGTTTCCTTTTGGTTATCAACCATGGAGACTGATAAGCAACAAACCGAGCTCTTGTCCTTTAGATTAGGTGATTTATCTTCAAAAATGATATGCAAGTTTCCTTCAGGTTCTACCAACTGGGATGAATTAGCAGTTTGTAGGAGTATGGTTCTTTCATGTACACTATGTTTGGAATACAAAGACTGCTGATCATGTCGGAGGAATGATGAAGATCTGGAGGGAATCCATGAGCACCAAAACATTGCACTCAACCATAAAACGATGTAGCTTCAAGATCAAAGCAAGAAATCATTCATGGAAGCAATGTGCATGCATTGAGGGGAAAAAAATTCTGAAAAATCCAAACTCTATTCCATTCCCCATGTGTTGCTCAAGATGAAAGGGTGTACAAATAGTAGTGGGGTGTGTAACTCCCCCACAAATGTAGCCGTCAAGAAGTGGGAGTTACATTCACGGAATAGCCGGTCAAATGTAACTCCAATGACGCTCTATGACGTGTGTAAGAGCTATAATGACACCCTAGGACACCTAAGCATGGTGAATCACCTATGGAGAGCTATTCCATGTATTTAAAATAAATACATGGAAAATAACCTACACCAATAGATCATCCTTAATATGATTTAGACCTACTGAAAAATCAGTCTGTACCTTTCAAATGGGTTGCTCCTCCATGTAGTCTAAATACTCAAGTTCATCCTCTTCTTCTTCATAGGTATCTATATGAAGTTATTGTTCTGAGACATTCCTCTCCCAAAATGGATCTTTTAGGAGGGGATGATAAAAATCTGTATTTAATAGCACTTCTTGCTCTTTTTCAAGTACAAGAGGAACCTTAGAAAACAAAGGTTCTGTAGGTTGTTCTTTACCTATGCAATTCTCCAAAACTGACAAGAAATTAGCCTCTTTAGGCTGTAAATCTGAGGCACACTTTCTTTGAATTTCAAGCTCCTTTTTATTTGAAAATGATCCATTCTCTTCTGATATGGCTATAAGCTACGTGAGTATGGTGCCCTCATGCACACTACACTCCGAATATGTAGATTGTTGATCATCTTCCAACTTCTCTTGATCTTATGGAAAAATAGATTGTACCTTTTGCATGGTTTTCTTTTCTAACTCTAGAATAAAATTAAATTGAAATCTAAAAACCCATTGCTGCATGCTATGCAAATAGTCTAGCCTACTATTTTCTTTTGTTGGTTGCACCTCCTACTTGATATTTTGATTCTCTCTTTCCTGGACTGGAAGTACAGGTAATGAAGGAGGAGTGGGCTTAATTTCAGTTTTGACTGGACAATTTTTGACAAGAGGTTGGGGTATAAGATTTTCTTCTAGAACAACATCTAAACGACAACTTGGACACTTGATTTTGACATCAGTATATGATTGTGGGGTAGGAAAAGTAGGAATTACAGCAGCCTGATAATTTTGAAACTGAGGAATAGGCTGCATCGGTTGAAAATGAGAATTAATAGGCATTGTATTTTGATAGGGAAAGTAAGTGGGAACATCCCATTGACACGGTTCCTTAAACTGATTCCTATCAGTTTTCACTACTAATGATTTCTCGTATAGCTCCTTGACAACTAAAAGTGATTGTTTAAGTTCGTTAAGCTCAATTCTAAGACCTCTTTGCCTTTCATACTTAACATAACCCTCTGCATAACTTTTACCTTGAACAACATAACCCTCATATTGATAATCAGGGTTTGGGTTATAAGGATATTCATTCTGATAGGGGTTATTGAATTGGTCTGAAAGAGAAGGTGAATAAAAGGGTTGCTAATTTGGAGGATAATACTGCTGAAAATGAGGATTCATGGTTGTAGGACCTCATAAAAGATTGAAACTATGAAAATAGGTATGTTGTTGACAAAATAGTTGATAACAACAAAAATAACAGATCTGATTTCCTTGAAAAATACCTGGAAACTGTAGCTAAAAATTGGTGAAGTTGAAAAGTGATGTACTGATCTGGAATCAAATTTGTGGAGTCACTAGATGAATTATGTACCCTGAATCTTCAATTGTTTTAATTCATCAATAGTAGTTATTTCCAAAACTACTATACATGGTGTCTGATCTGCTTGAATGATGAAACACCTTTGAAAAGTGAAACTTTTAGCTTCTGTGATGTCCCACTGGGTGTGCCAAAAACTGTTATCTCTCGAAAGTGCACCTTGTAGAGAGATGGCTATAGGTGTTCTAGGCTTGCAAAATTTATCTCTCTCTTTTGTAGATACAATGGAAACACCTTAGGTTTGTGGGCATACCTATTTTGAGGTGAGTCTCTGGTATCAAGGCCGGTTCCTTATTGATGTATCCTAAACTGATTTTCTGGGGTTAAGTGTAAAAGATGGATGTAAATGATTTGAAACTGAGATGATACACTAAATTTGTATGATGTATTTGACAGAGTATATGCACAATCGATATGGAATGAATATCTGATACACAGGACAACAATTTTCTGCATATAGTTAAGGGTAAACACTTTGATGTATTAAGGGATAAAATCACAACAATACTGTTAAGCTACACATACACATTAATATCATGCATAAATTATTGATTTTGCAACAGTGCAAGATGATTAATCAAGGAACTCACATTCACAAGATTAATGGAACATACACAAAACTACAAATAATTGGAAAGGCATAAAATAATTCACATTCAGAGGGAAAAATTGGTAGAAATTACTTTAACACTCTTGTATCTAAAAAAATCCTCCTCCTGTGCTTTTCCAAGGCACACAATATATAATAAAATTATTTCCCACCCTTCCTAAAAATAGGCTAGAATTGTACTCGCCCATGCATCCTATTTTTATCCATCTATTAATAAATAAAGGAATAAAAATAAAACATGCAAATAAAAAGAGGCATTAACAGCCATCGGTTACAACTCATTCAACTGTAGTCGGTTGTTCTATTTTTAACAAAAGCCTTCTTCTTCCTTGATGAGCAAGTTTTCTCCCTTGTGCATGAAAATTTGTCTTCTGGTTTGTTCTGTCCTTTTGTGAAGGCATGCAACTTTATCCATTTGTAGTGATAATATTAGCACTTTCTAACCACGGTTGAATCCGATGAACTCAGGACTCAAATTAAGGTGTTAAAGTATTTCAAACTTAATCATTTTTTGGTATTTGCATTGTTGAACTCCATTCAAGCTAGCAAAGCTATGCTAAATTTTTCCTGTGGCCGCCATTATTGATTGTTCAAGCTTGACTGAAGTTTTTTCTGTGAAGAACTCTGTCTTTCATTACTTTGAAAAAGAGTCGTCCACGTAGGACAGATTTGAACTGAAAACGGGCCTGGAATATCTTTCTTTTTTTTCTCTGATAGAGATTGTGCATTTTAGATGCTTTGGCCCACCCATCCACTTTTGATTCAGGCCCCACACGTGTCTTTACCTAGTGCTAACGGGATCACAGTTTTCTTTTATAACTTTACTACCTTTTCCAAAAAAGTTCAAAGTTTTAAAATGCCCCAACAGCCCACCTCCCCGATTTTAACTTTTAATGCGAGCTCAAAACGTGGCTTTATTCGGTCTTCAGCGGAGTCGTAGGGTAGTTTTATAACTTTAACCTTTTTCCAAAAAAGAGCTAAAATTTTCAAATTGCTTCGATGATCTACTTTTCCACCTTTTAATTTCGATGCGATTGACTTTCAATGCTTTTGACTGGGATCACCAGAGTCACGGGTTACTTTAAAACTTTACTCCTTTTCCAAAAGGTCCAAAGTTTCAAAGTCAGAAAATACTCCGGTGACCCGCCTTTAACTTTTGATAAAAAATTACCACATGTCCTTTTTTGGGTTTGTGGGTTACTTTTATACTTTTACGCTTTTCGTCAAAACAAATCTCAAATTTTCAAAATACTCCAGCGATCCGCCTCTCCATTTTTAAAATAAAAATAAAAATAACAAAGTGCCTTTTGCGGGCCTGGGGCTCAATTTAAACTTTTACGCCTTTCGCCATAATGTTTTAAAACGTAAAAAGGGCCCGCCTCTCCATAACTTCATAGTTTAACTATCCAATTAGAATTCATCAGGCTGCCAAACCAATTTAACATTTTTGCAAAATAATGAAAAAGTGCTAAGTTCGCAAAATGGACCTATCATGCCGCATCCAATCTTTTGGGTTTGCATGGTAAAGGTTACTTGACCTATTATTTGGCCTGACGCCATTGTTGAAGGCTTTCGAGCTCGGCTCTGCTACAAAAAGAAAATTCTGTCATTTCATTATTGCCATTTTTCCCTTTTGATATTGATACTTCGTTCTTTTTGGCATTATTTTGCGATTTCGTGGTTTCCTTGGAGATTTCAAGTTGAGACTCGTTCTGGGTCCTCGTTTTCATTCCGAACTTGATGATTTTCGAGGGTTTGATAACCCCAACTTAATTAATGAGTTCTTGATCCTTACTCTGATTTCTCAAAACCCATTGAAGGTTTTTTCGATCAAAGCCATGATTTGTACCTTTCTTCCTCAAATACCACAACTTTGAAATTGATTCAAATGGGTATGACAAATTTCTGAAATACTTGAATCATATTTAACTTGGATGGCATGAATCATTTCTTTTGATCAACCCAGATCAGGTATTTCTCCTTTGATATGGGTATTTGAAAACATTTTCACTCCATCCTTTTGCTTGAAGATGGGGATTTGGTGTTCTAAAACTATATATGCCTTCTCCACTGGTTTTTCTTCTTCTCGAGTTATTCTTTGAAGTTGTGTTTTTCATTTTGAGTTGTTCTCGAACTTGCAGCCTGTAATATGATGTATGTATTTTTATATGGAGGGCGAATCCCTAACAAAAAATTTATATACACCATAATGATCTCTTTGAGCTCTAAACTCTGAAATTTTTGTCTCCATAAGCTTTGATTCTTCCTCACTTTTCAATCTCTGAGATGGATTCTTTTACATTATTCTCTGTGTGAGTTTTGTGCATAAGGGTTTGTCCTTGTTAGCTCTTTTTTCTTATGAAAGCTCTCCATATTTGTACTCTGTTTTACCTACTAAGCTTCCTTGATTGATTTATCTGAAACATGTATTGTTATTTGCAAGTCTCTCCTTTTATCTGCACTGTAACTTCTTCTATGTCTAGAATGGCTACTGAACTTTGAGTTTATTTCTTCATTCATACTAGTATATACTTGTGATTTATTTCAATCTTGATGTACCATAGGATATAATTCATTGAAAACTGCAACCTTTATCTAACAGTGAAGACTGTAAGACATGCTTTTATATTCTTCTTTACTGTAACCTGTATCTGCACACTTAAGAAAATATTTAGGCTTTTTGGCCTCTCTTATGTTCCATGGTTTTTATTTTCTTCTCTCTCCTTATTTCTGAGTGAGTAAATCATGTATGCTTGAGCTCATAAAATGACATTTTCCCCCTTTTCTGTTTTCAGGTTAGGTCCATTTCACCAATGCTATCCATCATAACAAAGTTTCGAGTTGCCCATTTTTGCACAAGTGCAAAAATTTTCAACTGAACCTTCTAAATAGTAGTATGATACTGGGACTAAATAATTTCTAAAGTTCATAATTTTGTGTCTACATTTTCCCCCACTTTATGTTGGTGAGTGGAAAGTTTGGTAAAAAAAAGTAGATAGAGATGCATACCTGATTCCATGAAGAGTGTAGTAGAAATACACCAAAGGACTATGAAAAATGTGGAATTATAAAAAAGATGGAGGAGCGTACAACCTAAAGATGAAAAAGTGATGAGAGTGAACCTAGGGTGGAATTTGTGTGTAGTTGTTGCGGTGTGTGATGTACTTTCATGGTTAGTAAAGTGTGTGTTGTTGCGAAGTGTCATTATTGATGCCATTTTTGTTGTTGTCCCTATTTGTGCTTGTTTATCATACAACTAGACATATAAGGAGAAAATGATCCAGTAATCAAATATGTATGTATGTATGTGTATGAAATCGTGTAAATATAAAATACATAAATATAAATGGAAAATGTAAATGGAACATGTGTACCTGATATATATCGAGAAAGACAATGTAGAAGGGTATCTTGTACTGTGAGGTTTTTGGACGATCTCATGCCATAGGATGAAGAAGTGTAGGGAGGAAATGGTATGTGTCCTCCAAGCTCTAATTAATTCCCTAAACTGTGTGTGAAGAGATATCTGTATCATCCTAGATTTTTGGGTGATCTGATGCCACTGACCAAATTAGTGTAGGGAGGCACACCCATTGTAACCTCCAAGCTTGTAATTGCTTCCCAAAATGCTAAGGAATCCATGTCCTATAAAATCCACTGTATATGAAGTTCCTAGATTGGTCTAAACTCACTCGATGTATGTAAACCGACAATGTCAAGGGTGGAAAGTGCACTGAACTGAATGGATGTAAATGTGTTGTGTTAGTATGTAAACCCCAAATGATCCCCCCCCTCTTTGGGGGAGCATGCGACATTGCTTATAGGAGAATGTGGCCCTTAAAGAGTACCAACCACATCTAAGCTAGAAAGTGATTGGTAAAAACCAAGGAACGCACAAACAAGAAGGTTATTCAAAGACAAGTGTAAACATGCATGCATATAGAAAACAATTTGTAAGCTACACAAATAGTGTAAAAGCCACCAAATAATGTAGCAATCATGCATAAAGACAAGTAAGTTGCACAAATTAGGCTACAAACATGGAACATCACTCATGATGTCACAAGACACACAAGGCCATTATGACCATAAACAAAAAAGAAGTGTGCACACCAAATAAAGGGAAAGGCCCGTAAAAAGTAATAAATGATGTCAGACATAGTAACAAACAAGTATGGAAACAAATAACCCTGCTTAACAAAGGCTACACATGAAGAACTTGTTAGCATGTTAGAAAGATAACCAATATGTCAAAAGTGTGTATAACCAAGTAATGTAAAGTGCTAAACATGAAATGAAACAATAGCACATGTAAGAGACAAATGTGAATTCCCCCAGCGACTAGTATAGGAAGGGTAGAAGGTGAACATCCATATTGTGTGTAAGAGACATGTATCTATGATCACAACTAGAAAAAGGTGTGAATGCATATGTGTGTATGATATAGATAAATGACATACAAGTAAGCTAACTAGCATGTGTAATGAAGTGACCATGAAAAAACAAAAGTAAGCAATAATAAAAGCAACCATAATACAATATGTTGTGAATGGATGGAATGGAATGCAAAATGAAGTGATAGGAGTCATGTTCCCCCTAAGTGAACAGAAATGTATATAGTGAGGTTCATTTTGTTTACCCCGTCAAGAGTAAAAAATGAACTGTAAATGAGAATGTGTCATCGAAAAATGGTCAAAGTGTGTGGTGTGTCTAACACATTGTGATGAATTTGTAGGTATAGTGATGAGATTCAACCTAGTGATAGGGTATGCGTGAGCCCTATAGCTGAAGCGTATATCATGACCATATGAATGTATAAGTGATGATTTATCCTAAGCGTACGTCACTATAATATGAATGGATGAGTGATGATTTATCCCTAAGCGTATATTACTATAAGATGAATAGATTATTATTTAGCCCAAAGTGTAAATCATTATAAGATGAAAAGAGGAAGGAGTGATGATGTGACCTAAGGTGTATAGCACTACCAAAATGATAGCATGGGTGACTATTTAGCCTAAAGTGTATGTCACTAAGCTAATAATGTCACATGATGAAAGGTCGAATAGTAAGCATGTGAGGAGTATAATGTCCATTTTTATTTGTAAACCCTCGACAGTCAAGTATGGACCGAGGAACTAAAGTGCGTCATAGGGTAATGAGTGCAATGCATAGAAACAAGTGTAGTATATGTAATGATGAAAGGTGACCATGTGATGAATGGAATGTATAATGTATGATGTAAACTGACAAGTGTAATATATGTGATGTAAAGTAAGTGTAGTATGTATAACAGTGCAATGTATAGTGTAGAATGTAATATGTGCAGTGTATGTGGATAGACTAGTAACGTAATTTGTAGGAAGATGCAATGCTAGACTCGTGTGGGATGAAGACTAGGACGATATATGGTGTGTAAATGTGAAAACGTCAAAATTTTGTAGACTAAGTGGAGAATGTATGGTGTATGATGCATAATTTATGAATAGGTGCAGTGTGTTGGTGCCATTTTTGAGCTTGCACAATGTTGCCCTAATTTTTTCAAATCTTCACTTGCTCAAAAACGTGTTATCCTTCGAATTGGTGATCCAAAATTCTTCCCCTCTAGAAAAATGCTTTATAAATTCTCAAAAACTTTTTGTTTTGCCCTAGTTTCAAAGAATAATCCAAGTGTACCCTTTTCTATGCCCTATTTTTTCCAAATTTGGGGTCTCTGTCATTTTTCCCTCTGCTTGATCGTGAAAAATTTGAAATTGGTAAAATCATACTTGTGTGTATTTAAAAATCCAATCCCAAGGTTGAAAATGCTCTAAAAACATGCTTCAGTTGATTCAAAATCGAAAACTCTGCCATCCTTGGTGAAAAAATTGAATTCTAGGGAATCCCTGGAATTTTCTACGTTTTGACGGTCATACGGGCGTATTTTCACATCAAATTCATCGTCTGCATGCAATGGAAACATGGCGGGTTCTTATTAGCTGAGGAGCGGTGGTAAATGTTTCTAACTTGTCATTTTTGATTTTTTGGCAAAGTGGCAAACTTGGCTCCACGGCTCCACCTTTTTCAAAGTTGCCTATGTGGCATGTTCTTATTGGCCGAGGAGAGGTGGGGGAGTCGGATCTCCTTAGAAAATTTTGGCTTTATTTTGTAAAATTTCCTAAGCCAACATTTTGCCCAAAACCCCGCAGCCAACCGGAGGAGGACACGTGGACATTTTTTGGTCAGAGGGGATACGGGTGGCAGAAAAACCTTGTGAAATTTTGTGTTTTTGGGCTCAAAGGGTTAAAGTGAAAATTTGGAGCGAAGGCCCGCAACCAATCATAAGTGGACACGTGTACAGGAAATATCAAAATGGAGGATCAAGCCAAATTGGGGACTTAGAGTTTTTAACTCTATTTTCTAAAGTTGTAAAATCATTTGTTATCCCCGCTCCAATTAGGAGAGGCCACGTGGAAGTTTCTTGGGCAGAAGGGATGCGGGTGGTGAAGATTTTTTTTTGATTTTTTATGTTTTTGGGGGTCAAATGGCTAAGGTGAAATTTTAGACCACGGCCCCGTGGCAAATCACAGGTGGACACATGTCCAGGAAAATTCAAAATGAGGGGGCAGAGGTGTTGGTGACTTTGAAGTTTTTAACCCCGAATGGTTTGAAGTCAAAATTTGGGCCGAAGTTCTGTGACGAATCAGGAGAGGACACGTGTCCAAGAGGGAAAAAGTGGAAGAAGGGGTCGAGGGAAATTTTAATGAATTTTTGGCTTGGTTGTCAAAAAGGTTAAAAATGAGATGTGGCTCCATGACCAATCCAGGTGAGACACATGGCACATTTTTAAGGGAAAAAGGGAGCGCGGGCCAATGGTGGAAATTTTGAATTTTCAAAAATTTACGAGGGAGGTATGAAGGAAGAAAGGGAGACTTGGCCCCACGATGAATTTGAGAGCGCGACATGGTGGGGATGATTTCAGCAGTATGGACCCGCGGAAGTTTTAGGGAAAATTTTCCTTTTTTCCAAAAAGGAGTAAGATATGCAGAATTGTCCCGCGGTTTCATTGGGACACACCTTATGGACACGTGGCAGGTCCAATAAGGAGGCAGGGGAAGGTGGAGAAATTTGCCAATTTTTTCAAAGGGTCATAAAGTAAATGTTTCAAAACTGGGCCCCATCCAATCATATTTTGCCACATGTCTGACCTTATCCAAAAATTAAAAAGGTAACCCAAGCTTAATTTCGAGTCCCCATCTTCCACTTGGAGGGCTAAGATTTAAAGTTGAAGGTAGATCAATGGCTCCTATACGTCGTATCTTTTTTCCACCACGAGAGCTCCAGGAAGCTTGGAATCATGATTTTTGCATCAAATTTCATCAAATTTATAGTGATTTTGTGTCGTCTTGGCCTTCCAGGAACATTGGGAGCACTTTCATGACTTGATTCTTTGATTTTTTGTGTTTTTGAGGTAAATTTTTCTCAGGCCTGAGAAAAAATGAAAAAGTCAGATTTGGAATTTATAGAGGTAATTTGAAAAGGAAAAAAGGTGAAAATGATGAGTAAAAGGTGTTTGCATGTCTCAATGATGAAAAACGTGCCTCGAGGATGGATAATGATCCAGATATTTGTAATGATTCAATCTTTTTGGCACATCTGACAACCTACAAATGTTTTTCTGTTTGAAGTCATTTTCATTGAATCATGAGGTTTTTATAACAAACTTGATCCCTTGGCATATTCCTTGCTTAGGAAAGAAGGCTCCAATGTGGCATGAGGTATATAGTGCATTTTTGAGAAATGCAAGAGGGGAGATTGATTTTTTACGAGAAAAATTCTGAGAGAAATCTCATTTTCTGATAAATCCATCGTAGAACCAGGTTAATGTCTCATGTGTTGGAAATTCATGTATGTGAGTTGGTTACAAGTGTATAGCCATCACACAGCTCTGAGATTGTTTATGAAACTTTCCCCTGCTGTTGAATCTAACAAGCTTTGATTAAATTTGTGTTTTCTTTGGGCAATATGATGTCTGCTGTTATTTTAAAATACCTGCAAATAGTTTTCATTGTTCTTGTTGCAATCTTGCATGGGAATATTTAACAAATCACACAGATCTCATCCTCATTGATAGTTTAGTGGCACTTGCAGTTTTGTTTGTCAGAAGAGCTTTCATCTGGCATTGGAAACAAGCAGTTTAAAATCACTTCACCTTCATGTGTTAATTGAGATTGCTTGTAAGTCTTTGGGGGTACCTTAGGCATGGTTTGATTAAGGATTTGTGTGTTTAATTGAGTTCTTTACTTCAAGATTTTGTGGTGATTTCTCAAAGATTGTGTGAAGAGTGCAACCTAGGCTTCCATTTGTGCCTCTTTTGGTTGAAAGAACATCCTGATTATTTGAAGCGTTTTATCTGATAGTTGTTTCAAGTATTGTAGAGGTTGTCAAGATCTAATCTATCCCAGTTTGTCTTGTCAATCCCCCACAAAAAATCATCTAAACAACAAGGTCCTATCATGTACTACCCTTGATTTGTATTTGTGTACCCATAGAAGATCAAAATCCATTTGCAAAAGTATGCATAACAGATCTGGATTTTTAATGTCTTTAGTAACCTTTGCCTTGTTGTGAGAACATACCCATGTTTTGAGAAGTGAAAAATTGTGAGAGTTCAGATCTGGGGTGTTGATCATGTTTTCATCAAGGTATTCATCATAAAATTTCAAGCAAAGAGAAGGACATCTTCATCTCCTTCACCATTACAAGGTTACAAAATAGGTCCTCTTACCTTGGTTGCAAGGCACAACCTAAAACAACTAGGACAAGATCAAGTCCTATTGGAGTGCTATCCATTTCTCTACAAACTTGAGTGCTAGCTAGACTATATCCCCAGCTACCAACGACATACAACATGGTCTAATTTGTCTTTAAGCTCCATGAAATATCTATGGTGATGCTCAGATTGAAAAGGAGAACAAATTTGGATACCAACATGAGTGGCGCCACTGCCGAGGACTTCTTGGAATTTCTTGGGGTTTGGAAATGTTTGAAGAGTTTGAGCACTTGTGCATTTAAGAATTTGAGCAGCTACATTGTTGAAATATCATCCTATACTTCAGATTTGCAAGTTTTAAACAAGGGTTTCAAGTTTTGTCTGCCCCTTTTCCATTTCCCAGCAGTTCATACACTTTGGTTACATTGTGATTGATTGATCTAAGAAGAAGAAGGTCTGATTTATAAGGCCTTGCAAAGTTTTTAGTGCTAACAAACATTTGAAAAATTATTTTAGTGCATTTGCACAACTAGGGTGAAAGTCCTTAGTGGGGACTCCATGCTGATTTGATCTTGAAAATACCAGTTGTCTTACCTCTCTATCATTTTTAATTTTTTGCTCAAATCGGCAAAATTGGAAGGAAGAAGATCTCTTTTCATTAAGGATTCTACTAAGAAGTTGTTTACAGATTCAAGAAACTCAGAGTTAGAGGGAATAAAAGTGTGGAAGGTTGTTGGAGACTTGACTACAAGAAAAGAGGTTCCCATTGTCGAATTTGAAAGTGAGTAGCCTGTTATTGAGGACTGCAATTCTTCCTCCAGTAAATCTGATTCAGACAATCCTATTGTTGATTTGCATTCCCCATCAGGTGAGGGACCTTCTTGTGCATTTTAAAGGCTTGCTCTTAAATATGCTCCTGTATTTTCTAATTTTGCTAGAGTTTATCAAGAGAGAGAGCCTTTGGGGGGTGTTCACTTTGAAGATCATTTATCTATTCCAATCAGACCCATCACTCCTCATCATCAATTTGTTACTCCTCCAAGATCACCACCACAAAATAATATGGCTCATCCCCCACCTAGACCCTCATTTGTTGTTAACACCATTGGTCCTATCAATTTTAGAGGAATGGTTGGATATCCAAATGTTGTTCCACAAGATGTGAGAAATAGGTTACCAAAGTTTCAAGGTAATAATGCTATGACTGGAGATCAACATCTCAAGTTTTTTGTTAACAATATGGAAGAATTTGAGATATATTTTGAATATGTGTATGTAAAATTGTTCATCCACACCTTAGAAGAGGATGAAAGGGATTGGTACAAGACTTTACCTGATAATTCTATCAGCTCATGGGCAGAGATGAACAACGCATTTAGACTGGAATATGGTGACAAGACTAATCCTAGATTCCTCTTGTCTGAGTTCAAGAATATAAAAAAGAACCCAAATGAAATGGTTCATAATTTCAATGTTTAATAAAAAATTGAGAAGGTTGCCTGTTATTTTAAGGCCTTGTGATGAGTCTTGTTTAATTAAATATGCAGATGCTTTTGATAATAAAGCAACCTATTACTTGAGAGACAAAAACCCTACAAATTTGAGGTAGGATTTTACCATGGCACTGTAGATTGAAAACAATATTAAAGCCATTGGTAAACCTCTCAAAAGGGAGGGGATGTTGATAAACCCTGAAAAACCTCAAGTTAGTAATGGTGCTGATTTGGAGGATGTTGTCAAAACTTTGGTAGGGGATGTCAAAGAAATTTCATATAAATTAGCTCGGGCTGAGAAAGGAATTGGCCAAAGTTCACAAGGTCAACAAAGAGCACAAAATCATGATAGATTTGGCAATCATCCTAGGGGTGATGAAAGACAAGATGATAGAGTTAAAGGACCTATGGGAGGGGGAAATAGACAACCCCAAGCACGTCAAAGTAGATTAGTTCTTGACCCTCTAATTGCCAAGGTTTTTATTGTTGATGAAGTTGCTGATATGGATTGGTGTGATAGATGTTTTCTTCCCCATCCTCCATGTAAGTGGACCAACAAGCCAGTGAAGATGATAATGAGGATGGAACTGATGAACACATTTGCATGGTGGGCTGCTCTTCAAGCTCACAACAAGTAGCAACATCAACATAAGTAATAAGTGCAAGGATTGCTGCAACATTTTGGGATTGCATAAAGCGGGTACCACTTTTTCTCTTTCTCAAAATCATGAAGCAGATGTAGTTCAAGCATTTGAAATTCCTAATAATGACTTTGAATATTTAAGATGATGATTAAGAAATATGATGGTGGTATCCCTTCAAAGGAAGATAGGCAATTACTAATGAATGTCGTTGTTGGTTAAGAGAAAGAGTATAATACTAGAAGAAAAGTTGTTAAAGGAGCTGGTCCTTAAGCCAAAGCTAAGACACCCTTGCTCACAAGCATTCCTAAAGAAACTCCTAGAAGGGAAACACTTGCCAAGAACTCTGCTGTCCCATGCAAAAATCTCAGTCCTCTTCATGCCCAAGCTGCCAAGAATCCCTTGCCATTTAGTGAATCTGCTTATATCCCATCCAATGCTGCCCTACCAAAGAGTGTTCCTTATGAAATAGCCCAAGTATTGAGCCAAATCAAAGTGAGTGTTCCAATCATTGAGTTACTTAGAATACCCAAGCACAAGAAGATAACATTTGAATACTTGGGATTGAAGGAGGAAAAAAGTACCCCAAGCATAAATGTGAACATTGTTGAAGCTCCTCCTCCCATTATTGCAGACCTTGGAACACCACCAACATTGGAGGATCTTGAGGAAGCTCCTAAGGTGTATTTGGAAACATCCTTAGTTGATTCCCAATTGAATGTTGATCCATTCTTTGCAACTTTGCTCATAAAAGATAGGCTACTTCACAATTGTATGTTTGATTCCGGTGCATCATGTAATGTCATGCCTCTAGAAGTCATGAATGAGTTGGATATCAAAGTGAAAGTAGCCTATGGGAAGTGTACTGCCATGGATTCAAGGGAAGTTCCGGTGGTTGGTTGTGTGAAGGATTTGGTAGTGCAGCTTACAGCTTATCCGGGTAAGAATTTGAAACTTGATGTTGTAATTGTTGACTGCCCTGCCAAATGGGGCATGCTTTTGTCAAGAAAATGGGTTGTAAGTGTTGGTGGCACCGTTCAGATGGACATGTATTTTTCCACCATTCCCATTGAGGGAAACCTTGTCAAAATTTATGGTGAAAAGAAGATGTTGCACCTAATTGAAGATCCCAACAATGCTTCCTATGAAGTGTTGTTTGCTGATGTGGATACTGAGAATTTCATTGGTTTTACTGATGGAAAATAAAATAAGATGGACAAATCAAAGTGCCTTGATATGGTAGGTTCTCCATGGACATTGCTATTTGATGGAGCTTTCTCCAAATTTAGAAATGGTGTTGGTATAATTCTGTTTTCTCCTACTTTGGAAGAGTTTGATTTTTCCTTCAAACTTAATTTTGAATGCACTAACAACATTGCTGAGTATGAGGCATTGTTGTTGGGGTTAAGAATTGCATGGAAATAAGGTATCAAGCACATTATTGTCAAAGGGGATTCAGAGCTGGTTGTCAAACAAGTAAGGAAACTATATGCTACAAAAAATCAGTGTATGAAACAATATAAGCATGCAGTTTGGGATCTAATTGAAATGTTTGATTCCTTTAACATTGTGTATCATGACAGAGGTCTCAATGCTGCTGCTGAAAATTTGGAAGTGCTGGGTTCTAGATTTAGGAATTACATCATTTCACCTTATTGCGAATACAATATTGAAGTGCTAACTAGGACAACTGTCCCTGATAATGTGAAACATTGGAAAGTTTTTAATGATGATACTCAAGTGCTAAGGTTCTTAAAAAACCAATGGGAGTTTATAGATTAGAATATTGATTGGGAGTCAATGGTATGCATGAATGAAGGAAGAGAAAATTTGTTTGAGAAAGACATCATCCAATTAAAAACAAACACCATTCCTAGAGGTCTTGTTGCACTAGAGTCAAATTTTAACAATGTTGATTGAATCATAAATAGAAACATGTCTACCTCAAGGGATGTGGAAGAGCATCACTTGGGCACTAATGATAAACCAAGGAAGATTTGGTTAGGCAGCAATTTAAGTAAAGAGGAAAAACAGTCCTATGCCCAACTCTTGAAAAAATATCAAGACTGCCTTTCTTGGTCTAATTCCGAGCTAAAGGCATATAGAGAAGACTTGTTTCAACATGAGATCCCTCTTGAGGCCAAGACTAAACCATTCAGACAAAGGCAAAGGTCAATTAATCCACTTCTCTCTATGAAAATGCAAGAAGAGTTAAAGAAGTTGAGAGATGGAGGTATTATTCAGCCCACTAGATATTCATCTTGGGTTGCAAACCTTGTGCCAGTTAGAAAGAAGAATGGGGATATCAAAATTTGTGTATATTTTAGAAATCTAAAAAAAACATCCATGAAGGACAACTACCCCTTACCAAACATGGAAAATATGTTGCAGCTTGTGACAGGGTCAGAGTTTCTTTCTACTTTGGATGGTTTCTTCGGATACAATCAAGTGGTTGTTAAAGAATCAGAAAGACTTAAGACAAAATTCACTACTCCTTTGGGGACATATGTTTTTTTTAGGATGCCTTTTGGTCTGATGAATGCTAGTTCCACTTTTCAAAGAGCAATGGATGTTGCTTTTTCTGGTTACATTAATGACTTTATTGAAGTTTAGCAAGATGATGTGACTGTGTTTTCAAGGCAAAGAGGTGATCACTTGCGACACTTGGAGAAGATGTTGATCAGATGTAGGGAGTATGGCATTTATCTTAATCCAAAGAAGTGTCATTTTGGCATGCAAAAGGTCAAGCTACTTAGTCACATTGTGTCTAAAGATGGGGTCATGATTGATCCCAAGAGAGTGGAAGAAATCAACAGGGTACCTATCCCAAGGACCAAGAAAGGCATCCAATCTTTCTTTAGTCAAATTAATTTTATTAGAAGATTTGTTTCCAACTTTGCTAAGCTGAATCTTCTAATTACATGCATGTTAAAGAAGGACCAAGTTATCAAATGGGAGGAGGCTGCCATTTAAGTTTTTGAAGGAATTAAGGATGCACTTAAACATGCACCTGTTTTAGTAGACCCAAACTACAAGAGGCCTTTCCAAATATTTTCCTTTACCTCTGAGTGTACCATTGCTTCTATTTTGCTGCAAAAGGATGAGAGTGGGGCTGAGAGGCCTATTGCCTTCTTTAGTAAGGATTTACAAGTAGCTGAGCTGAAGTATACAATCATGGAGAAACAAGCATTTGCCTTGGTGAAAGCAACAAAATTTTTCAGGCCTTATATATTGAGTTCAAAAGTTGTTGCTTATGTTCCCCACACCATGGTGAAAGACATCTTATCAGAGATGGAGATCTCAAGCAAAAGATGTAGGTAGGTGAACAAACTGTAAGAGTATGATATGGACATCCAAACCACAAAGTTGGTACGCGGTTTGGGTCTTGCTAGGCTCATGGCTGAGAGCAACTTGTAGAATGTAGAAGTGAATCAACTAGAGGAAGAAAGGGTAGATGTGCTTGCAAAGTTGGTAAGTTCTGAGTGGTACAAAGATGTGATCTTCTACCTCAGACACCTATGTTGCCCTAGTCAGTTAAATAAAAATTAGAAAAGAGCCCTCAACTGGCTTCTCAAAAGTATATCATCATAGACCTTGGGCTGGCTTGGAAGAACCCAGAAGGTGTCCACTTGAAATGCATAACTAAAGATGAAGCTCCTAGAATAGTTGCTGATTTTCATGGGGGAGTTTGTGGAGGAAACTTTGCTGGGAGGGTAGCAACACATAAGATTTTGCGAGCTGATTATTGGTGGCATACTCTCTTCAAAGATGCAACCCAGCTGGTTAGAAAGTGTGATAGTTGCCAGCATTTCTCTGGAAGACTAAAAGCTTCAGGCTCCCTTCCTTTGTAGCCAGTGTAAATTGAAGCTCCTTTCAAACAATGGGGAGTGGACTTCATTGGTGAGATTTAAGATCCTTCTAGTGCTGGCCATAAGTGAATTCTTGTAGCCACTTATTATTTTACAAAGTGGGTTGAAGCAATCCCATCTAAGAAGGCAACACACCAAATAGTTATGGACTTCTTGTTGAATCACATCATATACAGATTTGGAGTTCCAGTCAAGATTGTAGTTGATAATGCAATGTGCTTTAGAGCCAAAATTTTAATGGTAATGTGCAAGGAGTATGGAAGCAATTTGACTTATTCTTCAAACTATAAACCCCAAGGGAATGGACAAGTTGAGTCTAGCAATAAGAATTTGTTGAAGATCATTAGAAGGACCTTGGAAAAAAACAAGAAGAAATGGGGTGAACAATTGAAATTTGTAGTTTGGGATGATAGGATAACTCCTAAAAGAGCTACGGGTATGAGCCCATTTGACTCAGTGTATGGAACTCAGGGTTTGCTGCCCTTACATCTGCAGTTGTCTTCATTTCAGTTTGCTCAGCAGTTGGAAGATTAAGAGCTCAATCCATATGGAGCAAGGATAAATCAGATTGTTGAGCTTGATGAGGAGAGAAGAGCATCCCACTAAAGGCATGTCAGATTTAGGGAAAAAGTAAAGAGATTGTTTGATAAGAAGGTCACTCTTAGAGCCTTCAATGTTGGAGATTTGGTTTTTTTGCGGGATAGTAGGCATGAAGACAAGGGCAAGCATGGCAAATTTGATGCATTATGGATGGGCCCTTATGCCATTGATATTAGAATTGGTGAACATACCTTCTTTCTCAAGGACTTAGATGGGGAATTGCTGGAAGTGCCTATTAATGGCAGACATTTGAAGCATTTCTTAGATTAATCCCCAAATTTTAGGTATGCATCAATTGTACAGTTTTATAGTCTTTGTTTTTTCTCTGTTTTTGTTGTTTTGTTGGTGTGTGGTTTTCCCTTGCTCTTGGCAGCCATTTTGGTCGGTTTCTCAGTTCATTTTTTGAAGGATGCTTATGGTTTTTTGCTACCTTGCGTGTCGACTCCTTTACCCAATGGATATTTTGGCACTTGGTCTACATTTTGTTCTTGTGGCACTCACTGGGAGTGCCCATCCCCAAGCAAGAGCCAATGTTGGTGCCATTTTTGAGCTCGCACCATGTTGCCCTAATATTTTCAAATCTTTACTTGCTCAAAAACATTTTATCCTTCGAATTGGTGATCCACAATTCTTCCCCTCCAGGCAAATGCTCTATAAATGCTCACAAACTTGTTGTTTTGCCCTAGTTTCAAAGAATAATCCAAGTTTGTCCTTTTCTATGCCCTAATTTTTACAAATTTGCGGGCTCTGTCATTTTTCCCTTTTCTCGATCATGAAAAATTTGAAATTGGTCAAATCCTACTTGTGTGTATTTAAAAATCCAATCCCAAGGTCGAAAATGCTCTAAAAACATGCTTCAGTTGATTCAAAATTGAAAAATCTGCCATCCTTGGTGAAAAAATTGAATTCTAGGGCATCCCTAGAATTTTCTACATTTTGACGGTCATACGGGCATCATTTTTCCGTCAAATTCATTGTTTGCATGCAATGGAAACATGGCGGGTTCTTATTAGTTAAGGAGCGGCGATAATTGTTTCTAACTTGCCATTTTTGATTTTTTGGCAAAGTGGCAATTTGGCTCCACGGCTCCATCTTTTTCAAAGTTGCCTACGTGGCATGTTATTATTGGCTGAGGAGGGGTGGGGGAGTCAGATCTCCTTAGAAAATTTTGGCTTTATTTTGCAAAATTTCCTAAGTCAACATTTTTCCCGAAACCCCGCAGCCAACCGGAGGACACATGGACATTTTTTGGTCAGAGGAGATACGGGTGGCAGAAAAAACTTGTGAAATTTCATGTTTTTGGGCTCAAAGGATTAAAGTGAAAATTCAGAGTGAAGCCCCACGGCCAATCATAAGTCGACACGTGTCCAGGAAAGATCAAAATGGAGGAGCAGGCCAGATTGGGGAGTTAGAGTTTTTAACTCTATTTTCTAAAGTTGCAAAATCATTTGTTATCCCTGCTCCAATCAGGAGAGGCCACGTGGCAGTTTCTTGGGTAGAAGGGATGCGGGTGGCGGAGAATTTTTTTTATATTTTATGTTTTTTGGGGTCAAATGGCTAAGGTGAAATTTTGGACTGCGGCCCCGTGGCAAATCACAGGTGGACACATGCCCAGGAAAAGTCAAAATGAGGGGGCGGAGGTGTTGGTGACTTTGAAGTTTTTAACCCCGAATGGTTTGAAGTCAAAATTTGGGCCGAAGTTCCGTGATGAATTAGGAGAGGACACGTGTCCAAGAGGGAAAAAGTGGAAGAAGGGGTCGAGGGAAATTTTAATGAATTTTTGGCTTGGTTGTCAAAAAGGTTAAAAATGAGATGTGGCTCCATGACCAATCTAGGTGAGACACGTGGCATATTTTTAAGGGCAAAAGGGAGCGTGGGCCAATGGTGGAAATTTTGAATTTTCAAAAATTTGTGAGGGAGGTATGAATGAAGAAAAGGAGACTTGGCCCCGTGGTGAATCGGAGAGCGCCACATGGAGGGGATGATTTCAGAGGTATGGACCCGCGGAGGTTTTAGGGAAAATTTTCCCTTTTTCCAAAAAGGAGTAAAATATGTAGAATTGTCCCCCGGTTTCATGGTGGACACGTGGTAGGTCTAGGAAGGAGGCAGGGGAAGGTGGAGAAATTTGCCAAATTTTTCAAAGGGTCATAAAGTAAATGTTTTAAAACTGGGCCTGATCTAATCATTTTTTGCCACATTTCCAGTCTTATCCAAAAATTAAAAAGGTAACCCAAGCTTAATTTCGAGTCCCCATCTTCCACGTGGAGGGCCAGGATTTAAAGTTTAAGGTAGATCAATGGTTCCTATACGTCGTATCTTTTTTCCACCATGGGAGCTTCAGGAAGCTTGGAATCATGATTTTTGCATCAAATTTATAGTGATTTTGTGTCGTCTTGAACTTCCAGGAAAATTGGGAGCACTTTCATGTCTTGATTCTTTGATTTTTTGTGTTTTTGAGGTAAATTTTGCTCAGGCCCAAGAAAAAATGAAAAAGTTAGATTTGGAATTTGCAGAGGTAATTTGAAAAGGTAAAAAGGTGAAAATGATGAGTAAAAGGTGTTTGCATGCCTCAATAATGAAAAACGTGCCTCCAGGATGGATAATGATCCAGATATTTGTAATGATTCAATCTTTTTGGCACACCTGGCAACCTGCGAATGTTTTTCTGTTTATGTCATTTTCATTAAATCATGAGGTTTTTGTAACAAACTCGATCCCTTGGCATATTCCTTGCTTGGGAAAGAATGCTCAAATGTGGCATGAGGTATATAGTGCATTTTTGAGAAATGCAAGAGGGGAGATTGATTTTTCACGAGAAAAATTCTAAGAGAAAGCTCATTTTTCTGAGAAATCCACCGTAGAACCAGGTTAATGTCTCATGTGTTGGAAATTCATGTATGTGAGTTGGTTACAAGTGTATAGACATCACACAGCTCTGAGATTGTCTATGAAAATTTCTGCTGCTGTTGAATCTAACAAGCTTTGAATTAAATCTGTGTTTTCTTTTGGGTCATATGATGTCTACTGTTATTTTAAAATACCTGCAAATACCTTTCATTGTTCTTGTTGCAATCTTGCATGGAAATATTTAATAAATCACACAGATCTCATCCTCATTGATAGTTTAGTGGAACTTGCAGTTTTGTTTGTCAGAAGAGCTTTCATTTGGCATTGGAAACAAGCAGTTTAAAATCACTTCACCTTCATGTGTTAATTGAGATTGTTTGTAAGTCTTTAGTGGTACCTTAGGCATGGTTTGATCAAGGATTTGTGTGTTTAATTGAGTTCTTTACTTCAAGATTTTGTGGTGAGTTCTCAAAGATTATGTGAAGAGTGCAACCTGGGCTTCCATTTGTGCCTCTTTTGGTTGAAAGAACATCCTGATTATTTGAAGCGTTTTATCTGATAGTTGTTTCAAGTATTGTAGAGGTTGTCAAGATCTAATCTATCCCAATTTGTCTTGTCAATCCCCCACAAAAAATCATCTAAACAACAAGGTCCTATCATGTACTACCCTTGATTTGTATTTGTGTACCCATAGAAGATCAAAATCCATTTGCAAAAGTATGCATAACAGATCTGGATTTTTAATGTCTCTAGTAACTTTTGCCTTGTTGTGAGAACATACCCATGTTTTGAGAAGTGACAAATCGTGAGAGTTCAGATCTGGGGTGTTGATCATGTTTTCATCAAGGTATTCATCATAGAATTTCAAGCAAAGAGAAGGACATCTTCATCTCCTTCACCATTACAAGGTTACAAAATAGGTCCTCTTACCTTGGTTGCAAGGCACAACCTAAAACAACTAGGACAAGATCAAGTCCTATTGGAGTGCTATCCATTTCTCCACAAACCCGAGTGCCAACTAGACCATATCATCGGCTACCAATGTCATACAACATGGTCTAATCTATCTTTAAGATCCATGACATATCTATGGTGATGCTCAGACTGAAAAGGAGATTAAATTTGGATACCAACATAGTGCATGGGGTTCATGTGTAGTAAGCCCTCAACAGTCAAGTGTGAGATGAAGCAAAAGAGTGTGTCATCTGGTAATGGTCAAATAGTTGTAATCTAAGCGTAATATTTCTTAAGATGCATTATGTTGAGTGGATTTTTGAGTGGTTTACCTAAAAGGGTGGCGAGGAGATATACCCCACCACTAAGCTTATCAGTGATAATGTACGAACTAAGCCAATTGGGTTTGAATTTACCTTTTTGCGGTTCCTTAACATTCACATTCTTTTGATTTGATTTCAAGAAAAAGGTCACCGATGTTGAACTCTTGAGAGTGATTTTTCTGATTGTAAGAATCTTCTATGTGATATTGATATGTACGAAGATTTTATAGTGCTTGAACATGACGTGAGTCTAACATGTCTAGTTCATGAAAGTGGTTCTCATGATATTTGTTATCTTTAAGTATTCCTTTGAGATAAACCCATAAGAAAGGTATTTCAAGCTCAAGTGGGATAACGACCTCAGTGATATAAACTAAAGAAAAAGGTGTAGCATTAATAGGTGTAAAAATGCTAGTATGATAAGCCCATAGAGCTTAGAATAGTTGGTTATGCTAATCAGTACCACTAGAGTCAACAGTCTTCTGTAAGATTTTGAAAATGGTTTTGTTAGTGGCCTCAAGTTTTGAATCAAGCACAAAACTTTTTAACGTCCTTATTTTTGAAGGAAGGTCTATTATCAATGATTATAGTAGAAGGCACGCCAAAACATGTGATAATATGGGTGGTGAGAAAGTTACAAATATATGTACCCGTGAGTGTTCATAGAGGATCCACTTCAACCCACTTAGTAAAGTATTTGGTAGCAGTGATAATGAAATTATGTCTATCAGTAGATTTAGGATTGATCATACCAATGAGGTCAAATCCCCAAAAGGAGAAAGGCCAAGTAGGCACAATGGGTTGGAGGTCATACGTGGGTGCATGATGGAGATTGCCATGTTTTTGACATTTTTCACAATGAGTAGCATATTCAAGGAAATCATGTTCCATTGTAGGCAAATAATATCCTTGGAGTAAATTTTTTTGTGACATAGCTTTACCCGATAAGTGACGACCACAAATGCTATCATGAATTTGCAAGATGGTTATGGGAATGTTTGTAAGTGAATGACAATGAAGAAGACAGTTGTCGATAGCGCATTTAAATAATTCAGTTCCAATGATAACATAATGAGAATCCTCATGACATAACAGATGAGCTTCATGAGGTTGTAGTGTTTCGGGGATAATTTTCTTATATAAGTAATTATAAATGTGTGTGAACCAATCAACGTTATCTTGACTTGGCATGATGGCGCAAGTTACAAGAGGTAATATAGAGATAGATGGATGTTGTAAGTGCGTAATTATGAAAGTGGCATGTTCATTGGTGATGTCTTGTGGGATGAGTGATGCAGCACTAGCCATAGTATATGCATGATCATTATCTTTGCAAAGAATAGTAGTAATGGGGTAAGACTCAAAAGTAGCTAAAATATCCTTTACAAGGTTGTTGTTTGGAATGAGATGCTCCTCATTTGTATTATATATATCGTTAACCTGATTAAAGACTAATTGATAACCACCATGTATGCATAAGTTGTGAATGAGGATATTTTGAGCAGTGAGAAAACCTAAGATGAGATATTTGTACTCAACTATGTTGTTTGTACAAAAGAGCCTTAACCGATTTGCGAAGGGGAGTGGGTCACCATGTGGGGTAGTGAAGACTATCCCAGCCTCAGTGCCAGATCAACAATGAGAGCCATCAAAGTACATTTTCTACGTATGCGGCTTAATGGTATAGGTAGTGAAATCATCACGAAAGGAGTCAGAAATTGGTGATGCATCCGAGAGGGGTGTTGCAGCTAGTTGATCGGTGATAACTTATCCTTTGATTTATTTTTTTGGTAGGAAATTAAATTCAAATTCTGTGAGGAGCATGACCAACGTGCCAAATGTCCTGAGAGATGTGTGTGGGAGAGGAGGTAATGTAATGGGTAAAATTTGGTTATAATATGTACCTCATTATTAAGAAGATACTTTTGTAATTTGTTTGTAACGAAGACAAGATTGAGGCATAACTGTCAATGTAGCTATAGTTACATCCATAAGAGAGTAGAGTATGAATAATATAATATATGGATTTTTCATGTTGAGAATCATCATGTCATGCTAATAAAGATCCTAACATATGAAACGTAATAGAGATATACACAAAGAAAGGTCGATCGGTTAAGGGTGGAACCAAGACAGGTGGATTTAACAAGTAAGTGTTAATGTTATTGAAGGCTTGTTGAAATTTCTCATTGTAAACATACTTGGTATCTTTCTTCATGCATCATGTGAACGGTTGAGTCTTTTCAACAAGTTGTGCAATGAATCATTGAATAGATTGAATTTTACCCTATAGCGATCGTGAATGGTGTAGGTTTTTGGGTGGAGGCATGTCGATAATGGCCTTGATTAATTAGGATCAATCTCAATGCCATATTGGGAGATAATATATCCAATTAGTTTACCTGTTGTGACCCCAAAAACACATTTTTTAGGATTCAATCAGACCCAATATTGTCGTAATCATTCAAATAATATTTTAAGGTCCTTCGCGTGGGAGGACTGTTGTCGATATTTTTCTAAGATGTCGTCTACATAATCTTCGATGATTTTATGAATGTAGTCATGGAATATATGTGTCATTGCCCATTGGTAAGTAGCCCCAGTGTTTTTTAGGTTGAATAACATGATTGTGTAACAAAATATACCCCATGGTGTGGTGAAGGAAGTTTTTTCTTGGTCAGCCAGATTGATCTTGATTTGATTATAACCCACAAATCCATCTATGAAAGAAAGGATATCATATCCGGTTGTAGAATCAACAACAGTGTCGATGTGTGGTAAGGAAAAACTATCCTTAGGGAAAGCTTTGTTTAAATCATGAAATTTGGTGCAACAACGAACTCGATCATCGAGTTTCATTGCCAGTACGATATTAGATATCCATTTGGGATAGTTAATAGTGCGAATAAAACTTGTATTTAGAAGATTTTAAATTTCTTCTTTGAATAATAGAGCTACCTTGGGGTGTATTTTATGAATTTTTTGTTGGACAGGTTTAACACTTGGTTTAAGGAAAATATTATGTATTTCCATGGATGTATCAATACCTAGCATATCACTGTAATCCCATGTGAAAATATCTAATAAATCATGAAGGAATTGCTTGATATAATTTTGTTCGACAGGGGTGAGAGAGGTAGCTAAAAAAACTATGCATGGATGTTCAAATGTGCCTAAGTTGTATTATATTGTTTCTTCATTTAGAAGATTTGAATGATCCTCGATAGACGGATCAATAGGAATAGTGTCAAATGGATCAACTTTATCAATGGTGACATCAGATTCCCTGAGGTAAACCGTATTAGTGAGAGACAAAGGATGATGTTGTTTATGGTGGATAGAGGGAAAATGATCATAATCACCCATGTAATCAAGTAGTGCGCTATCAGTAGAAAAAGTATCAAGGGTATCCCAAATAGTAGATGCATCCTTGCTAATGAGTTCCAGATGCAACAAGGGAAGTTAAGGAACATGAAAAGAGGTATAAACATCCATGGGAGGCAGAGAAGAAGGTTGATACCCTATCCCAAACTTGTGTGACCATGTGGGGAGGTCCCAAAGCTCTGTGATTTTATGTTCTTATTGATCTACTTGTGTATCAGAGAAGCCAAAGTGGTAGAGATATTCATACCCTAATCCATACTTAGAAAATTTGTGATTAATATTGGAGGAAGTAGGGGTATCAGTAGCTTTTTCAATAGAATTACAATACTCAAAAGGTGATGGATCATCCGACACATCATAAACAGTTCCCTTATGCCAGAATTTAAGCCATGTATGTAATGTAGAGGGGACCGTATGCATAGCATGGATCTAAGGTCTCCCAAGGAGAATTTATAATTACGGTCATTATGCATGACATGAAACGGAATATGAATTGTACATGGACCAATAGTGACTAATAAATTAATAAGAAACTCTTGAGGATGTTATCAAAGCCATGAATAAAGATGGACGAAGGGGCTAGAGATGCCTCTAACATGCCTATATGTGGAAGGAAAGTTATGTTACAAATGTTAACGCTATATCTGTTGTCGAATAAATCACGCTTAAATTCAATTGTGTTAATACATACTAATTAAAAATCAAAATTAATGGATGTTTTTTTTTATCAATAAGATATGTATATATTCATATTTCACTAATGAGATATTAAAATAATTATAGTATTTATATTTTATTTACATTCCAAAGTTACCATTTTCATTTATGTTATATTTATCATGAATCTCACAAATTTATAATATATAATGTCTATTCAATATTTAATTTATTGACTTTATTTTGTGTGTGTGTGTGTGTGTGTGTGTGTGTGTGTGTGTGTGTGTGTGTGTGTGTGTGTGTGTGTGTGTGTGTGTGTGTGTGTGTGTGTGTGTGTGTGTGTGTGTGTGTGTGTGTGTGTGTGTGTGTGTGTGATGGTCAAATTATGAATATACATGTTATTTTGATGTTTAAATTATATATTTTCCTGTCAATCATATTGATTATATTTTAAAAGTGGATGTATTTTGACATCTAAAATGACTAAAAACATCTAAATGCCTTGCAAAATCCAACACTCCTCTATGGATGCTATTTTTTCTTAACCAGTTTATTTCCTAGCCCTTACACAAATCTGATGCTATTTTTTTGAAATCCTGTTTATTTTTCATTTCAAATTTTTATACTATTTTCCTTTATTAGTTGCAACTTTGACACTCTTTCACCAAATACAATTGTCAACTCTCCACCCCGATCAATTCCTAATGAGTTACGAATTTGTGTTTCCCCCTCAAGCTCCTTCTAAAGTATATCATTTCTAGTTGAACATCTTATTTTTCCTAGTTCTAAGGTTATTTAGAATTACCAGCAGGGAAAGTAGAGTGAGGAGAACACTAACATTAATAGCTACTTGGAGCCTATGCAAAGGGAGAAAATTTGAAACCGGGTGTGGATATCCGCCTAAAGCATTATGGAGGAGGGATTTTTGTAAGACCTTTTAGTTACAAGTGTTATACTGGATATAAATGTAAAATGTGAACTATTTGAAAAATTGTCTAAAAGAAATGTCGTCCCTGATTCATACAGATGAAAGTTCAAGGTTAATTTAAATTCTAATCGTTAATGCCAAGAATTCACCATTATTACAGGATCTAGAGAGCCAAAGGCTATCTAGCAAGGCCATCATTCAACCCATATAGAAAGAGATAAATAATAATTATAACATACATGTAAGACCTACAGAGCTCACATCAATTTTGTAATGGGAAAACATTGGCAGAAGATCAGTCAAAACATGGCGGCTACACCATTAATCATAACCATATAATTGGGGAAGAATTCAAGCTAAATTTATTAGTATCATGTAAGGGTATTCATATTAATTATTCAACAAATTTTTCGTGGAATATATACATATGCCTCATTCAGGGCCACAGGTATATATTCGCTAGAATAATAGTTCATCTTTTCTTGGGAAAATATTCCTCATGTCTGTAGTGTGTCATTTTAGGAACAAGTGTAACGAATTTATTTCATGTTAATTGACTAATTGGAACCTCATTTTTGTGGTTATACTAGAAAATCTCCTTTTCTCCATTACATTATCCTAGAAGGGGATTATTTTGATATGGAAGATAGAGTTGTTTGTCAAATATAATTCTCAAATGTATTTTTAAAGGGTAATATAGTACAAGGGCTGCAACAAGTTTTACAGTCAATTTTTATATGCAGATCTAACTCATGTATGGGAAATGTATGCCTAACTATCGACACATGATCCTAGATGCACTCCACCTCCTGAGTCATGCTGGGAAAACTGGCAATGTGCAAGATTACAAGAAATGTTGAAAACGGGGCTATAGGAGAACCAAGGACTATGAATAGGTAGTGTAAATTCCTATGAGCTAAGCTAGCCAAGAGGGAATTAGAGGCTATGTAAGGGTAGCGTAAATTCCCTATGGTTCAATTGTCTAATTTTATTTGAAATTTAAAATACGTTGAAATTTTCATTTTAACCACTTAAGAAAAGTAAATCTAACTTGATTAAAATACAAGCGTGCTTTAACTAGCTAGATTCATTCCTGATCAATTAAAACCAAAACGAAATGAACAATTTAATTTATTTGCTTGAAAGGAAATTAACTAAACAAAAAATAATATCTACCCTTGTAGTAATTAATTAAAATAAAGGTAATCTACACACACAAATGAATTCCTTCAAATTAAGTGAAAACTACCTTTACTCTAAACTAAAATAAACTAAAAAGTAAAATAGCTGAAAGTGGTTATTCATCTATTGCAAATGAATTGATCTAATCTAATTAAAATAAAGGATTTTCTTAATTTATAATTGTGGATCTAATTTCTTCTACTTCTACCTCAGAATCACAGGAAGATTAGAAAGCTTCTCAGAGGTAATTTCTTCCTTGAGACTTCCCAGGTAAAACACTAAATTCTACGGAAGCTTTTTAAATGTAAAGAAACTCAAACAAATGCACAAACAAAGAATCTTATTCAAACTTGCTTCTCTTGCAAATCCACATGGATAGGTAGGGAGGAATTTTTCAATAGAATCCTTATTTGTATGCAACTACAATATAGCTAAATACATAAAAGAAATCTATAATTGTTTTGAAATGAAGAAGTAAAAGACTATGTAAACAATAACTTCCTCCAAATCTTTCCCAAAAAAATCCACATGGATGAGATGAGAATAAATCCTCAACAGAAGCTACTTATAGGAAATGTAGCTAATTGTAAATTCTACTTCCTTAAAACCATATTTTATGTAACTAGGAAATGAAATCTAATTATTTAAAACAAAGCTTCTAAGAATTCAAGTACACCTAGAACTTGGAAATGTGGAACTGAAATAATTTCCAATTTTGGTTTTGCATTTGTGGATCCCCTTAACTTATTTTCCAATGAAATGTCCAATGTTGTCCAAGGAGCTATACTAGTTGATATGCAAGAAGAAGATGTAGAATTGCTGGAGCTGGCCAGTTTGCAAGTAGTTTGGTAGCAATGCAAGTAAGAGAGCAACAAGGAAAATGATCTACGTTTTCTTGTGTGCTTCTTGACAAGATTATAGTAGCATAACATTGCAATTCCAATTCAAAGTACTCCAAACAATGCTTTGGGAAAAAACTTGGTTTTTATAGAAAGTTGGTAGGAAAATGGTGCAGCACACTTGACAACCAAGAAGTTCCAAATCACCACAGGAAAGGGTAGTTAACTTACTAATAATAGTAATTGATGGAGAAGAATTCTATACACATTTAATAAGCTCAAAAGAAGCTGATTTGGTCAAGAAACGTGCAAGATATCAACTTGGGAAAGAGAAAAACACACTTAGAACATGTTGGTAAAGTCTTGAGTTAGAGCATACAAAAGTGTCGGTATGCACAGACTGGTGGTTATGCAACTAATACGGAAGTTGTGTAACCGCCACTCAAGGAAGACTAGTGTTTACAAAAACTCTGGCAAGGTTTCATGACTTAAGGTCAAAAAGCTAAGGAAAAGGTTGAAAAATAACTAGGAAAACAAGAAAAGCTAGGAAATGGATAAGTAAGGTAAATTGAGCTACAAGAACATGTTGCAAGTAAGAAAATTTGACTTGGATACATCATTTAATCTGGAAACAAAATTTTCATATAAGGGATTTTCACTGTTCCAATAATATAACACCATGCAAATTTGGGTGCATACATATTTCCCCCTAGAAGAACCATTTTATCCATGAAGAGGCATAAAACATGGAGTCCAAGTATGGTGCTCCCAAATAGGAAATTTAGAAATTATACCTTACACACTCGTGTGTTGAAATGATGCCAATCCAAGCTTCTTGCCACCTGCAAGTGGAAACAAGAATTAAGTGCAGATAAAGATATAATCACCAAAACACACTAAATTAAAATGACAAGAGGGCTTACCATATCCATGGGGAGGAGAATTATACCTGCGCAAGTGCTCCTGCCCTACAAAACACACACACACACACAAATAAACAGTAGAAACATGCTATATATATATATATTAATATTTTTAGAAAATCATTTGCACTTAACCACTTAGTGAAATTTTGAGTTATGGATTACTTGTGTCGATTTCACAAGAGAGTATAGTCAAAATGAAGAGCATTTTTACACAATGGTATCCAAACCAGTGGGTCAGGATGAGTACACTTATCTCCATTGGTTGATTTTTACCCTAAAACATAGAAAATGGTAAAAACTAGTTGCAGGGGGGTAATTTCAATAATTTTGTAGTGAAAATGATCACAATGGGGGAAACTTTTAGGACATGTCTTTTCTTTCATCTAAAATGATGCATTTTTGTCTTTTTTTGATTTTTTGGGACCGTAGGGCATGACCCACATTTTACAGATAGAACTGTTGTGGCGATTGTGCAACCAATTCTTTGCGTAGAGCGGTGGTTGCACAATTGTCGTGTTGGTTATGCAATCACTACAAAGATCATGATAATTGTGAAATTATCGTGGCAGTTACACAACTGCTTATCTACATAGAGCAATGATTGCATAACTACCAAGGAATTTTACTAATTTTGACTAAGTATTGAAATTTTTATTGGTTTTAAATTTTTTTGTGAGCTTATTATGTATTTATATGATTCTAACTTTCCCTTTTTGATGTTTTTGAATGCAGGGAAAGTACATCAGATGGAGAAATACCCCGTAGGTGTGATTTCTTACCTCTAATTTTGGAGAGGGTGACTCAAGATGAGAGGAACCTACTTCACAAGGCTGATATCTAACAAATATCGCAGATGCAGTTGGTTACACTTGCTAGTCACTTATTGTGTGACCTTTTGACTTACTGAGATGCAGATCGAAACACTTTTTTAATGTCGAGAGTTAGAGGTGAATAGATGATCACCTTAGAGGATGTATACCAGATTTTGGGGGTTCCTATCACCGATAGGAAGTTATTTTTTACTAGTGTAGGTTTAGTTACTCAGGACCACCAGTGGGACCCATACATGGGTGACACATAGGCACCTGACACTAGTGACAACCATGGGATGAGATTTCTCTTAGTTACCTCTACTCCTATCCTTGACATACGTAAGACCATTATTGGTATACTGGCCTCGTGTTTGGTTGGGGACAAGGGTGGGGAAAAACTACTTTTATGTTGGGCACCCATCATATAGAGTATTGAGAAACATGACTTGATATACGTATGGGGTGTTGTTGTTCTTAGTGCCATTTATCATGATTTGTATAGAGTTTTCTGACTAAAGGGTAAGGCCCTTAGTCATCCCAAACTCTCCATGAGCTGGGTATATGAGCGTATGATCCCCTAACAGAGGGGATTTGAGATAGAAAGTCCCGAGGTAGCTAGAGAAGTGAGGTGGTTTGATATATCTCCACTCAGAGGGACATATCATTTGGTTTCCACACTCATTGCAGATGATATGATCATGTAACAATATCAGGACATCGATAGAATATGGGGTGAGGATGATATTATTTGACTACATGCAGCTCTACACTACAGTTAGTGGACATGAACAGCATGGTAGAGACCCATGCAATCCTTAGGGTGCCTTAGTAGTTTGTGGTACCCTATTCTAATACCCTCCTAGCAGTCCCCACAGTGTATATAGGCATCCAAGAGGTGAGATCGGGCCCAAGGGGCAAGCTTGGGTGGACCATTTTCACTCCTAGAGTTTCGATTAGCACACCTCATGTTGCTTGAGATATAGTTAGGATGAGGAATATTTTGTAGATTGAGGCAGGACTTGTACATAACATGGAGGAGGAGGAGGATGCCGAGACAAAGGTGAAGGAAGAGACAAGATGAGTGTGACATAGAGTGGGTGACCACTAGATAAGATTTCCTGACAGCTAGGGATGAGGCAGAGACACTGTACTCAGAGGATCCTCTGACCGTTGGAGGAGGAAGGGATGAGGAGTAAGTCTACACATCACAAATGGGTATATGGGAGGTTGTAACTAAGGAGGTTAGAGTAGAGGAGGTACCTGCAGAAGCTCCTATGCTAGCACCAATCGTTGATCCGCCTGAATGCCCAAAGATATGAGTAAGTAACATACTCTTTTCCCAAATTTACTCTTTATATTAGATTATTAGGAAACTACACACCATCTCTCTATTTTTTTAGAAGTATTCTAACTCACCTCTGTTTACTTGTGCTTTATAGCTGCCACAGATGGTTGGTGAGACTTTATTAGGTAGATCCCCTTGGACACATTTAAACTCCCTACGGGGATGATGCAGGAGCAAGTACTAGACGATACCAGATGTCCAACAATGGTTGGAAATCACACAGATGTGTTCGTGCTGGCATGGTATGCTGTGGAGGCCCTCACTTAGATGAGGACTAACATGGAAGTATATGATCTATTTGATGGGAGACGGTGGCGAGAACATTCTCGTAATGGGTCCAATACTACCGGAAAGTCACCTACCCCATCTCATGGGAAATCTCATGGAAACTCCCACCGATCAACACATAAAGGCTCTCACTCTCGCCATAGGAGTCGCAACAGGAGTCCTTGTCATTTACCTTCACAAGGATTCTGTAGAGAGGGATATGATACATGCCTTTATTTCTTTGAGGCTATATTTGGATATGTATGTCAATTTTTTTGGATTTTTGGCTCATACATGAGAGTTTTGACCACACTCGCAAGAGTGTGATGGCATTGTATACTAAACTGACATTATTATATATACATACATATATCTCTTTTTGGTTTCAAAATTCTGTGTAAGATTTGACTTGATCATGATTTGTCTCATCTATGTACTCTTAGATAGTTATAATTTCTAAATATTTTTATATGGTTTATGGATGCATGTTATGGATGATAATGATGCAAATTTGATAAACAAAATTAACACTTTTTTATGTATATGATGATGCACATGAGAACAAGTATAATGTAGATACTTTGAATTTCAAGAAATATTTAACACTTTTGTTTTATTGGTAGAATATGATGAATGTGATATGATAATAAAATTAACCCATTCCATTCTTAACTCCACGTAAGTAGTAAGATGTGAGGGCACGTCACCAAGAGATAAGAAGGATGCAATTTGTATGATCTTGAAGGATGAAGATGGTGATAGAAGGACAAGATATTGACAGAGATCTAATTAAAACCTTCAATTCAACTCTAAGCAATATTAACTAACTAGTTTAGAATGTGTTTTGCTTACAAGTTTAACTAGAATTATATCCGTAGATGGACTCTTGATTGAAAAAATATGGTTTTAGGGATAGGCCATCTTGTAACATACACATCTTGTTCACTTTCTAGGGATTTTTAAGATTTCAAAGTACCTTTTATTTCCATATTTATTTACGACTTATTGATTCATTTGACGGGACCCCCTACGTCTTTCCCGATGCTACTAGTAAGAAGCATGGGCTCATCACCAAAGATTGGTAGGAAAAAGAAATGTAGTATTATTTTTAAAAGAATTTTTTTTTGTATTTTATCCTTTTTCTTACTTTAGACTTGTGATTTTGGGAAGAAACACTTTCCTTTAGTCTCAACCCCACACAAAAAGTAAGATGTGAGGGCTCACCACCGAAGGTCAAGATAGGCGAACAAGAGGTCCGGTGAAGTGATTACATTGTTTCTATCAGAAGAGACATGTTTAGGGAGATATGTGATAGCAAGAAGCTTATGGTATAAACTATGAGAAAAGACACCTGAGCTAGAAGAAACCTTGAATAGGACTAAGTGTGCAAGTCTTGGTAGGATCATTGTCAAAATTTCATCTAAGTGGTTAGAATAATAAAGAGATTAAATAATTTGGAGATGATAATATGGATACTTGAAAAAATATGATTAAATGTTTTTTCCAATATTTTGAAGTTTTAAAAGTTGTTTGAAAAGTAAGTTTCAGTATATAATTTTACAAGATGACAATGTAGATGACAAATAATGTGAATGCAATAATGTACAACATGAGATGCAGATAAAATATGCATAAAATTATTTAGGTTGAAGTGAGTTGACGGATGTTGAACCCATCACCTCTTAAGTACCACAAATGATATGCATGATCTTTGAATTTTTCGTTCTCTTGACAAGGGCCTACTACTTTGGGTTTAAACTTACAAACCCTTCCTATATATATATATATATATATATATATATATATTTGATCATCTAACCTTGGTGTGAATCCATTCATTTTAAAGAGGTTTTTATGAACCTCTTTGTCGCAATTTCGGCCTATCATATTTATGTGAGCATGACTATAATGCTCAAATTTTTTACCTACGTAGGCAGTAGTGGTTACATTAGACGTTTTTCTCACTACGAGATTATGTCTCATGGACACAATAAGATTGGTTTTTGACATGTTCATGTCTAGATCAAGGATAGGGGTGGAAGAATCCATAGAGATGTCTTTGATGGGTATCATTTTGTTCTCAAAATCCTCTCATTCCTTTTCTATTTCTATCATGTTTATTCCTAGACCGAGATAGCCGGTAGGAAGAGAGGCTATACCAAGGAGGTTACTCGTTCCTTGTGGTTCGAAGTGGAGAAAGATTGGTTCATCACTCTCTAAGAGTTTTATAATATCTATTTTTGTTTTATTGGAAACAGTATCCACGGATATTACTTTACCCTTATTTTTTTCGCCACCTAAAACATTTTTGGGTTATTAACCTCATCTTTCATAACATTTGTGGTGGTTGCGGCCCATTCTTTTGATAGAGGTATATTTTTAAGTAGTTCACAATAATCTCATATTCTGCATGAACCAATATTTTCTTATTGAAGTTTTCCAAATGTATGTTGAAGGGCTTAGGATCCCCTTGAGCAATAAATACCTTTCCTAAGTGGAGACTTATAACTTCTTCAAACAAAGTTGAAGGAATAACATTCATCAGGTGAATCCAAGTTCTACCAAGGATCATGTTATAATTCATCTCCTTATCAATAATGTACAACTTCATCAATATGGTTTTTGTCCCAAGGGAAATAGGAATGACTATGGTTCCAATTGAGGTTGCTGTTAAATTGTCATACCCTCGTAACCTATTTCTTATAGAGGCACAATTAGTCTCCCCATACCCCAACTTCTACAAGAAAGAGAAAGGGACTACATTCAAAGTAGCACCATCATCGATCATGGCTCTCTTGATGTAGTTGTTATAGACTCATACTTGCAGATATAACGTAGGTTCTCCTCTTCGGGATATTTTAGCATTAGAAAAAATCCTGCTTATATAAAAAATAAACCCGAAATCCATATCACTATTCCCCAGAGGATGAATGTCGAAGTCAATATGATTTAATTGAGATCCAAAAGGATGCATAACATGGATTAAATGACCAAGACCCAATGCATCAAGCAATGTGGAACGATTCACAAGGGAATTCTTCAACAAATCTAGAAACGAGATGTGATAAAATGTCTTATTTAAATATGAAATCAAATCATAGGCTCCTACAGGGTTTGAAACTATATGAGCATCATATTACAAGAGAGTATGGGAGAGAAGAGGTTCTAAAATGTATTCCCTTATTCGAATTGTTACATTAACTTCTGGTTTGACCTTTAACTTGATTAATCCCAAGAATTTCGTATTGTTGTTTGGGCCTAGGTTAGGGGAAACTCGAAAGTTGTCATAGGTTGAGGCACCATGGTTGTTGTTATCAACATGAATTCCTTTATTTATGTTTTGAGGGTTTATTGTAACATCTTCAAGATGCTTAGGGAATGATCCTGATAGATGCCCATGTTTTCATTCTGAGGCACAACGGGTCCTATATGATTAGGTTATGAGGTTGTTTCAGGATTTTCTAAGAACATGTCCACAAAGAGTTGTCTTTGGTTCTTGGGGAGTCTTTGTAATAACTTTTTGCAAAATCTATAACTCCTAGCATCATTACTAATGACACAATGGAAACCGTAATGTAGATTAGGATTATAGTCTCTTGGTCTTTGATTATATTTTAGTTCTTGAGTATAACATCGCTTGTAGTTTTGAAATTTATTGTTATAACCATAATTTGTTGCCCCTTGGCTAGATTTTTGGTACTATTTCGGTCCTTGGGTTTGAGATTATCGAGGAAGGGGGTAATTCACATCAACCATGTTGACTAATAAAACAATATTGGGGCCTTTTTTATTTCCCAAATTATTTTTATTGTTGTTATGATGGTTAGTGTTACTGTTATTTGTAAAACTAGTGTTATTTTCTTGATCACTAACACCATCTGTGGTAACACCATGATTGTGATTCAAGACCTTAGGTTATTGGTTATTGGTTCCATTTTTTTTGAAGACTTGCATTTTTTTATTAGCAGACACCAATTTCCCATTGAGGCCAAAAGTCTTAGGCATGCTATTGATAGGTATAGGGTAGGTGGTAGGTGAGTGGGTATATTTAAATTGATGGAAAATAGTTAATGAAGGTTATTTAGTATAACGGATGAAATATTAATATTGTATTAATATGTCTAAGGGTGTGGATGGGATTTGTGTATATATAGATTAGAGCATGAATATATATGTTATAATAATCATAATAATTAGTTAAATTCATAATTAATTATTATAAGCTTGAAGGTGATGATATATGGATATTATGATATGGGTGAATTATTTGTTAATTGGCTATGTCGACATTTTACATGTCTACATTTCTCACAAACCCTTTGTATCTTTCTAAGTTTCGTACTGCAGGTCCACATTCGTGAGGGTTTGGCTTGGCTTATGATTCAAATGAAGATGTTATGAAGTGTGAACCTTCACTCAAATTGAAATTTCAAAAGAACAATAAATTAATGACTCTTCCCTTAAAATCCTACAAAAAATGTATATTTGTACATTATATAAGACTATCAAATTATTGAATCTTTGTGGCTACAAGTTTGTAAATGATTATATTTTGAGATGTCTTTAGCTTAGATAATGAAAATCATTTTCCTCCCCTTTTCTTATATATAATATTGTGAACTATAGAACAAATTTGTATTAAAAAATAGATTGTCACAATCTTCATCTTTTATTGTTGTTTTGAGTACCCGAACTTCAAAATAGAAAATTTAAAAACAAAAGCACAATTTTATCGAAGTTCCCTATTGCGTAAGAAACCCGCATACATTTTTCTATACATAAAAGTATTTCCCTTTGGTGCTTGCCGATAATAGTAATGCTTCATTTTATTAATGCAAAAAAACTTTTACCTTTCCGATCCCTTTTTTCAAATGATTTCTTGCTTGTACTACTTGAATTGAAAACATAAAAACCTTATATTTTCCTTATAAAAAAATATTGCTTATGGCTTGGATTTCAAATAAATAATGATTATGGAATCATATTCCATTACATATAACCGATATCGAGTTTTTTTGTCTCCTTATGACGTATTAAAAAGAGTTTATGCTCTAACTTCTTCAGTGCTTAGACTACCAGTTTTTTATTTTTTAAAATTATTTTGATTTGTGAATATAGCCACACTTTTCTTGTCTTTATTTTCGAAGACATTCTACTTTTGTATGTTATTATGTAATTTACACAAAGATTTTTTATTTCTCTCACATCTCCTTCCCGCGTTGTTATTTCATGCATCTTTTTAAAATAGTTTTATGTGGGGAAAAAGTACGATTGGTGTTTCCACTGCAAATATTTGATTCATATTTGTTTAATCTAAAAGACATTGGATATTAATTAAAGGTTACCCCCCACAAGCCCCCCTAAACCACATGAGGAAACATAACCTACACATTCATGTTCCTCCTCTGTTTTACAATGAACTTGTTTTTAAATCATTGAAGTTAAATTACAAAAATCTCTTTTCCATTTGGTGTGTTGTTCCCACAATGGACAATTTGTTGATCTTAAGAGGCATAAGACATCTACTATTGGGATGATTCGATCCAAATCTAACATTTCAACTGCTGAACTTTTTCCCGCTTCAAGCGCTGAGTCATAGCATCGCGCGGACCTTTCATACAAAGTGCACTTGCAAACAACATAAATATAAATGCATCTAGATATAAATGCTAGCGAGAAGTGGTCCTTTAATTACTATCAAAGTAGAAATGTTTAGCAATTTGTCCTATCCCAATTAAATACATAGATCCAAATCAAGGTTCCCATCTAACCCAACAACCGGAGATGTGACATTCGTCATGCATAAAATTTACCTTTTCAAGTTACAGTTGTGTACTGCATTATAACCATTATTCTAATAAACAATCTTTCTCAAAATATGTTCTTGACGTCTTCAGGGCTACTTAAGAACATCCATTTCCAAGTCGAATGAGCGTAAAAAAAAGTCATTAATCCATTTCATTTAGATGACGATGTTGATGAATTTTGATGTCTTTTAGACCAAATTGGTTTGTAAAACCCAACCAAGTGAGTAGATAATGTGATTTATCTTTGACTTCTCTTGCCAAAGTGTGATTTATATGCATAGAAGGCCTCCAAAGGATAAACAACAAAATCGTCATAGACAATTGTAGGCATTAAATTTTAACTATTAATATACAATTTTTTTTTATAAATCATTATATCCAAGAAGTACAAAATTTAAGACAAAATTTAGATTCATTATAGAGAGTTAAAAGCCATCAAAAAATAGGGCATCATGATATACAAAAACTTCCTTAACAAAGACTTACAATATGCGTTTGGTAAACCAAAAATAAGTTGGTTTTTGATTTTCAATCAAAGGTGCATTTTTTATCGTTCTAGTTTATTTTAGCTATTAATTAAAGGTACACGACCTTTGTTACTGTCAAATAACTATAGTCTATGATCCTAAAACAGGGCGGTGGAGAGACATGGCGGTGGAGATTGTTTCTAGAAGATTCAATTTTTGGAGCCGTTTAAAAAAAGCAGAGAGCCGTTGAAGGAAAAAAACTATAAAGCCCTGTGTCGGACTACAATTCCATGATTTCTTTCTGTTTGTTTTGTTGTTTTGAATTTTATTTAGCTCTGCATTTTGTCTTTTTAGTATGATTTATTGCACGGCCTGCATTTCCATTTTGATCCATCATTTTTTTTTTGGGTTATGAATCGTTTTGATATCAGTTTTTAATTGGTCTGAAACAATGTCGTCTGAATAGTTATTTTGTACTTTTAGTGTTATTTTTTAAATTTTGGTTTGAACAAGCAGAGCAGAGAAGATAACACATCTTCCGGGTAAGAATCAAGTATTTAGTTCTTCTCCTATTTCTGTTTCATATCTGTTTGCTTTTTGTAAGATAGGAATTTAGTTCTTCTCTTATTTCTGTTCTGGTTAATATCAGTTATGTGTTTCAGGTCAGGAGTTGAAGAAAAAGAGGATAAATTCCTCGACTGAGACACTGAAACTCAGGAAATGGTGGGCCATCTGGAAATGGTGCATTTCAAGCCATCTTGCAAATCCATTTCGCCTGCTTGGAGAATGGACTGCATTTTCATGGTTTCTTTTTATTTTATTTTTGTCGCTCTGTATTTTAATTTGGTTTCATAATTTATTGCACGGTCGTGCTTCTCGTTTTGGGGTCTGAATGGTTTTGATCTTTGCTTGTAATGGGTATTCTTGTAAGGTCTGTAATAATGTGGTCTGAGTGGTTTTCTGTATTTTTGTGTTTTTTTTTTGGAACGAGCAGAGAAGAGAAGAACAGAGAAGAGAAGAACAGAGAAGACAGTACTTTTGTGTTTTCTGTGTATATATATATTTTGGCTTTTTTGTTTTTGTTTGGGTAATAATATGGTCTCCATCCTCCTGTTAAGGGTTTACAGGAATTTTTATCTTGGTTTTAAATAGATCGGAGGCTTTATAGCTTTTAGTTTTTGATTAATTTTAGTTATGCGTTTCAGGAAAGGAGCTGAAGAAGAATAAATAAAATGAAGACTTGATTAAGACCCTGAAGAAGCGCCGCAGGATCAGGTATGGTCCATTTTGATGACGTCTTGTAAATCCTTCATTTTTGCCGCCTGAGAGGCCCTCTTCAATACTGTCAAGCATTCAAATACGTTTGACTGAAGGTATGATGTCTTCCGCAGTTACAGGGTTTTGCAACCACGCTTTGTTTTCCTTGCTTGTTTACTCCTTTGTTTTAATTTTTTGTAACCCTCCCCCCCCCCCCCCCCCCCCCCTTTTTTCCTATAATGTATTATCAGAGTAAAATACTGAGTACTCGGGTGGATATGGATACTGATACTGAGTATCCAATAATATATAGGTTGAACTACAATTTTAAGAAATTTTGCTCTGCAGATTAAATCTTAAGTAATACCGTGAAAAAAGTGTGGTTGGTGCATGATATATTTGTGGATTTTATGTATTTTTTGTGTTAATTTCTGTTTTGGGTCTGTACCCAAGGGATTATCTTCCTCGCAAGTATCCATAATCTGACCATTTTACCATAATCCAGTTTACAGGCATTTTCTGCTTAGAGTTTAATGATATTTATATATTTTTACATGATTAAAATGTTGGAATGCCTATTTTTATTTCATCTTATTTCCTGTCCCTTTTGTTTCCCACTTAGGCCATATAAGCTATGTTAAAGAACAAAAGGCTATGGAGTTGTAGTTTGTGTGATGTTGGTGACTGGACTTATTGTGTAAACCATTGCCCAAATTGGAGTGCAAATCCTCTTCTTGGGTATGCACATATCCCCCTATTTGAACGAGTGATTTCTCTAGCCAGGCGTGCTTAATTCCTGTTGTTGAAATTCTCTATAGTCAAGCTTTGAATTAGGGTGTGCTAATAATCACATGTTTTCATTTAAGCCTTAGGTTTGCATTTAATACTAGAGACCAAGATTTGAACTCAGTACAATTGTACATCACTATAAGGGGAAAGTCCCTGCCAGTCATTTTAAAATCTATGTAGCTTAGTAATACTTGAAACGAGAAACATCACACCCCATGGCCTTGGCAACTGCCATGATGGCGGCCTGTGTTCAAGCCCCTCTCTACATTAGTCTGGCAAGCTGGAACAACTGCCATGCAGGGTCCTTCCTCGAGAGGTTTGTGGAAGCCATTCATTATTACTCTGCCTTGTTTGATTCTCTCTTTATTTCCTGTCTACATTAGTCTGGCAAGCTGGAGCAACTGCCATGTAGGGTCCTTCCTCGAGAGGTTTGTTTGATTCTCTAGGTGCCAGTTACTTGGAGGAGAGCCATGAAAGGCATGTGGTTGAACAACAACCTCTTTGACGTGAAATAAAAAAT